>JAHTLZ010000010.1:69236798-69246813 GCA_023846285.1 Phrynocephalus versicolor
AAACAAACAAACAAACAAACAAACAAACAAACAAACAAACAAACAAATAAATAAATAAATAAATAAATAAATAAATAAATAAATAAATAAATAAATAAATAAATAAATAAATAAAAGGAAATAGTGCCCAGTGCTTAGAAATAATTTGCATAATGCCTGTTGTAGCTACCATCATATGTATTACTGGGTCATTTGAACAGTCATGTTTACCTATCCATCTCCCAGAAAGAAATATTTTATTATTACCTTTTCTCAATCTAAACCTTGGTCTTAAAACTGGAAGCAATGTGGGAGAGAGGAGAATCCACACACACACACACACACACACACACACATTCCTGACTAGCATGGTAATGGCCAGTTAGTAAACTGTGCAAGGTTCCTGTCCTCACCTCGTTTGGATTCCCTCGACTTAAAGTCCCTGGAGCCACTCGGTCTCCATTGGCATTCACACCTTGTCCTCCTCGGCTGCCCCATCCACCACCGAGCTTTCCTTCTCTTGCTTCTTTTTTGCTGGAAGGTATGGAACATGGAAAAAGAACATGAGCAACATAATTCAAAAGCTGGGATTCCCCTTCTTCAACACTGGTGAGAACTTGAACCCTTGCCAGAAGGAATGAAAAGAAGCACCAACCAATGTAAAAGTAAAAACGTAAGAGGCAGGAAAAGAGACAAAGTCACAACTCTGTACCAAAAAATGAGTAACTGCTGATGAATAGCTGACTTGCTAATTTATACAAGACAAACAATTATTTCCAGGATTCTAGTAGAAGTTGGAGCTCCTTGATATGTCAGAAATACTGTGATAGGGGTTCCTGCATGGCAGGGGGTTGGACTGGATGGCCCTTGAGGTCTCTTCCAACTCTGTGATTCTATGATTCTATGATAGAAATGAGAATGGTTCAAAAATGTGTAAAATCTAGGGTAAAGACTCACGTGGAGACTAAAAGGTTGTACTTTGAAAAGGGAATCCTAAATTGAAATCCCCATTCAGCCATGGAACTTTCTACACGGGCCAGTTACGCTCTCGTTTTTAAGCATTTCATAGGCTGTTGTGATCAAGGTGGATAATGAGGAATGAATATTTGCCACCATCATCTCTACGGGTTATGGGGAGCTAGAAACCGAAGGAAATAAGCTATATGATTCCCATACAGTGAGAAGTGTTTAACGGATCGGCCAACTTAAACCAGCTTGATGAACCCACAAAGCATTATTGCATGTTTCAGAGAATGCAATTAACATGTAGAACTTTTCTGTTTTCACTCGGAATACTGTATACAATGATCAATGTATAATACCTCTAAAAACTAACTCCTAAAAGCAAAGGCAAGGCAATCATTGTCCCCAAAAAGATAAATAAATAAATAAATAAATAAATAAATAAATAAATAAATAAATAAACAAACAAACAAACACCAAAACACCAAACAAACAGTCACAATCCCCTCCAATATACACCTTGAATAGAATAAATACCTACAGTAAGAGAGTCAAAGAATATTTTTTTAAAAATCAGTCAAAGAGGGAAAGTGCCTTCACTACAGCAAAATAAAGCACACACAGAGCCCCCCCTCTCATGAAAACCAAGAAAAGCAAGCAAGCAAATACAGGGTGGAGGAAATATAAGCAAAACCAATGCGACCAGAATATGGGGAGATGACAAGGAATCCAGGCTTGATGTCTTCTTTACTTGTCTTTGAGGAATCTCATGGGTAGCAACAAAAATAATTCCCAAGGAAATGGAGAAAAAAAAACTCCAAAAATTGTGATGGGAAAGAAAACAATTCAAGATTGAGGTGCAAAGCAGCCCAGCAGAAAGGCAGCACGAAATGAAAGTGCTAAAGGTTTACATTCACAAAGAATGAATAAAACAAAGAACATTTCCATTGTGTTGCAACCAATCTACAGCTTTAAAATTACCCTCCCACCCCTCCTCCTGGATGTTCTGACTTGTTCCTGACAGCAGTCTTCACAATGCTGTTGGATGAAAAATTACTTGTACAATTTGACAGGAGAGGGGCGAAAGAGAGATTAAAACAAAAAAGGGAGATATGGAAGAAAAGAGAAAGTTTCATGCACCTCTTTTCCATAAACCCGAACACTCATACTTAAAAGGCTACTTTGGAGATTCGAAGGAAGAACATGAACAAAAATATGAGCCTCTTGTGTGTTTTTGTCTCCAATTGTGTTAACACTAGTCTCGTGGCACAGAGGTTCAATTGCCAAACTGTGCTCACAACCTGGGGGTCAATATCAGGTTGACGGCTAAAGGCTGTGCCAGTCTTCTATCCTCCCATGGTTGGTAAAATGAGTGCCCAGATTGCTGTAAGGTGGGGCAATGTGTACTTTGCATGATTAAATTGTAAATCACCCAGAGAGTGCTTTAAGCAGCATGGGGCAGTATATAAATAGAATACTTTGCTTTGGTCTCATTCCTAGTAATTGTTTTCTTTAATGCTATATTACATTTACATTCTGCTGTTTTCTAAAAGGAGTGAAAAGTGGCAGACGTGATAACCGCCCAGAGTTCCCTATGGGGAAAATTGGCTGTCGTATACAAATGCAAAAATGCAAAAATGCATAAATAAATAAATAAATAAATAAATAAATAAACAAACAAATATCCATCCCCTGTTTATTCTCACAACAACCTTGTGAAGCAGGCTAGGTTGAGAGAGACAGCAACAAGTCCAAAACTAACACCCCTTTGAGCCTCCTGGGGGAATAGGGGTTTGTATTAGATTTCACCACTCTTAATTCAATACTGTAATCATTACAACTACTATTCGAAGTAGTGGCCATGCCTATATGGAACCTGCCCGCATCTTATCCAAATAGAATCTATCCTTCTCAAGGTTCGTGACTGAACAAGCTCTCTCGGCCCCTTCTCTGAGAACATAATGTTGTGTCTCCTGAGAATGTGCCCTCCCATGACCAATATCACTCCAGGTTCTGTATGTTCATTCAGTCTTCTTCACTGTCCTGGTTTAGTCTTGGATTCTCATCAAGAAGAAACCCAGGAGAAATTCCTCTTCAGACGTGCACCGGATAAAATATCAAGTGTGGCACCAACACCCAGAAACAGTGTTGCTGCAGCCATGTTCTGTGCTGCCATTCTTGACTTGAAAAGAACCATGGCAAATATGCAGCATGAGCATTAGTTTCAAGCTCAGTCTGGTCTCATATAAGAGAAACATTATACAATACAATTCCTTTGAAGCCATTCAGACAAACTTGTGCATTCCCTGATAGCTGAATGGCAGAGTATATATTTTTGATGTAGGGGGGATCCCTGGTTCAATCACTGGCATGTCCAAGTTGATCCGAGAACAACTTCCACTGAAAACTGCTGACAGCCATTGATGCACCACTCTTCCACTGGACAACTTAAAGACGTTTTGGACCAAAGTCTTGATAATCCCTGATGATTAGCCATGTTGGCTGAGGCTGTTAGCTGTGGCAGAAAACACTTTAACGGCACCAGAATGAGTAAGACTGGTATATGCAACACTGAGGTAGAAAATACCAAAGGCCTTACTTGATGCAAGATTGCTTCCTACATGCCACAATTTTAGTCAGGGTTGCTAGAAGAATTAGAGAGAATCCATGGACAAGATGAAGTTTCAATGTACTGTAGTAGTAACTGGTAGTAACTGGTAGTGAATGTTGTTGCTGCCCTTCTCATCTTAAGCTTCATTTCTGTTATTTACCTACCACCAATCCATCCAAGCTGTTAGTTTCTTTTGGTGGCATATTTCACCCATGCTTATATATTCAGTGCACTCCTTGTCCACTGAGCAAGTGAATAGTGAAAGAAAATCTGTCACACAGCAGCAGACAAGAAAGTTAAGGTAGATAGCTTCTCCCGGCACAATTAGGAATTTTATTGCTTTTTAATTGAACTAATTACTATTTAGTTCTTTATCAGTTTTGTCAAGCTATAGAACCTGATAAGTACATACATATCAAGGCATGCTCCCTGTGGAGTCTATCTCATGGAGGCATTGCTTGCTTTTAAAAATCATCTTGTTTTCAATTATTCAAATTAAAGAACCCAGTTTTTACACCAAATCCTTAGCAGCAGCTTGTGCCTCACCTGCCATTCTACATGGATTGCTTAAATTGTTTTCAGAGTCTTACTCCTCCCATGAAACTACTTCAATATCACTGGCTTGAGGACTCACAATCTTTCTGCACACATGATGCATTTGTTGCTGTGAGTGTGTCCAGAAGCATCTCGTACGGGGTCATTTTCACGGGTGCAGCTCAGTTCTCCATGTGGCCCCATTTGTGACCGATATTCATAGCAGTCATCACCATTCTGGAAGGACAAGACACACATTTGTTTTGCTGGTCTGATTCTTATAAATTCAGAAGATCAACATCCCAAATAAATTTTCAACAGATGTGTTGTATCAGGGAGTGAGAAGGTCAATTGTGCCACTTACACCCTGTTATGTTAGCAGACGCATCCTTCATTCTTAGAAGCATTTATGACATATTTTCTAAGAAGCCTAATTATCATTCTTTGGCAGAAATATTTGAAAGATTCAAATATGCAAATGGATATGCAATTCAAAAATATTCAGATATGCAACTGATTTGAATGATAAATGGTTACCTGCCCATACTTTTTACTACATGCTTAAAATATTTTCAGTTCACAATAACAACCTCAGTATCGACAACATCATTAAGAAAATCAGAAAATACTTACTGTATCTGTATGCCAACATTTAACATATTGAAAATGTAAGAGTTGAAAGACACATTCAATTAGCTGTGAATAAGGACATTCATAAAAGCTGGACACAAAAATTTCACACATTTTACTTTTCTTTAAAGTTCACGTTGTTTACACCTTGAATATGAAAACATTTTAAGAATCTGGTAAATCCTTCAAAAACAAATTCAAGTGAAATTCTCCCCAACTTGCACCAGATAAATTCAAAAAGAAAACTATTCTCAGCATGGAAAGGATCAGTGGTACCTGCCAATGTAAGGGGTTAAATGGGTACCATTGCTGAATACCAGAAATTAGGACTCGGACTTTGAAAAGTTAAACTACTCAAAACCCTGGACCTGAAAATCAGACTGATAGGTTTTAGTTTCTCCCATCTTGTCTTTCAGTGGCCAAGTATCAAAAATGAATGTGGCTTTCCCCCATCCATTCCAAAATAAAGAGATTTTAATTATTTATTTTATTTTGAATATTTTTATCCCACCTTTCTCCTTGGAAAAGGACCCAAGGTGCCTTACAGTAATGAGAGACAATATATAGTCCAGCACATTTAAGACATATTCAGATTAAGAACAGGGAGTTAGAAGAGGCGTCTTAGAACATTAAAAGGTAATAGTAGAGCTACAAAGAGTACAGTAGAGCTACAAAAAATCCATTATGAGGGGTAGAAAGTAACATGGAAAACATTGGTTATCTTATGAAATCAGTCAATGCAATCATGCATGGTGGTCTATATAAAGTTATGTAGTAGGAAGTCCCTCGTTCAGGGAAAGCTTGCTCAAAGAGAAAGATCTTTGCCTACTCCCAGAAAGACAGTAAAGACAGGGCAGTCCTGGCCTCCAGCAAGAGGGAGTTCCAAAGTCTGGGAGCAGCGATTGAGAAGGCCCTTTCATGTGCTCTTCTGAGACACACCTGTAAACGTGGCAGGATGGAGATAAATGCTTCTCCTGGTGACCTTAGCAGTGCATCCGATCCGGTTCATACTGCGAGATTTGATCTTTCAAGTAGCTTGGACCCAGGCCATTTTGTGCTTTGTAGGTTAAGGTCAGCACCTTGAATTGTGCCGGGTAGGTGACTGGCAGCCAGTGGAGCTGCTTTAGTATGGGTGTAATGTGAGATGGGGCCAAAATTTCTACCTGCCCCAGCTACCTGGCTACTCTTGTATTGTAGGTTGGGTAGGTGGGCTAAACACCTGGAATAAGGGGGGAAGTAAGGGCAGAACTGCCTTAAATACTCCACACCTTCAGTTTGCTTTACCCTAGTAGAGATGGGCACGAATCGAAAAAATGACATTTTGTTTTTTGTTGCGGGTCCTGTTTTGTTTCGTTTTCATTTTTTGTGAATTTTTCAAAAAATAATTTTGTTGGTTCATTTTTCGTTTTTCATTTTTACCTGCTTTTTGCACTATTTAAAGCATTTCCGCACGTGGGCATCCCCCAATGCCCCAGACCAGATTTCTCTCCCCTAAAAGCCAGGCTGCAGCCGGCAGGAACACAGAGACACACACCTGCCTGGCTGGCCTAAAGTGAAAATAATGAGTGGCAGAGACAGCAATCCCACCCTAACTCCCACCTCAGACTACAAGGAGGACCAGTCTGCAACCCGGGCATGCTATTGGTTGAAGTTTTCCAAGAATTTACATCATCCCATCAAATGGCTTGCATCCATTTTGTGGCTGGCATCCATTTTGTGTCATCCTTAAAGGGAAAAGAAAAATACATCGCGATGGGAGAAAGAGAAAAACAAATGTTTTAAGGACCCCTACCCCCCGGTAGGTATTATCAGGCAGAATAAATAATTATCACTGCATTTTTACAGATGTACAGGGCGTTTTAATACCCAAGAAATCAATATTAAGCATCTGGCAGCCATTTTGGTTCCATGTCCCCTAACTGTCCTTAAAGGAAAAAATACAGCGATCTGAGAAAAGACGTAAATGCACTACCCCCTATTAGGTATTATCAGGCAGAATAAATAATTATCGCTACATTTAATGGATATTCAGGATGCTTTTTAACTTTTAAAACCGCTCTTTTCATCGTGCGTCACCATTAACAAAAACGAAACATAACAAACCTAATTTTCGTGGTTCGGTTCGGTTTGTTCCAATTTCATTGCCAGGTTCGTTATTCGTTTTGTTACGTAATGAAATGAATAACGAATAATGAATAATGGAATGGAAAAATCCATTTTGTACCCATCTCTATACTCTAGTGATGCAGCGAGTGTCTCACAATTCTGTTTGCCTCTTCCAAGTAGAGAGACAATGCACCTCTGTCCCAGGAGCTCCCCGAGCCTTTCAGTGTCAGAGGTAGATGTTGCTAATGTTTCAGTAACAATGAATGGAGAGACATATTTCTAATTTCATTCATGCTCAACAAATACATCAGTGGCCAGAATCTGAATAATACTTACAGTGGCATGTAAGTATGGTATTTCAAAGGTAAACATCTATTAGTTAAGAGGTTAGAGATTGTATTTCCTGCCACATGCCCTGGCACATGGTTGCAATGTTACAGGAAATAAAACCCCCATGCTCTTAACAAGAAGTAATATGCCAGTGAAAATGTAGGCCTGTGGACAGATAGTGGCAGGTATCAGTAGTAGGATTCTGGGCAAATTCTGGCGAAGAGCTTCCTAAACAGCCCACCAAGTTGTGTGAAGGCAATTAACACATTTCTACCTTTTTGTCCGTTCACGGATCGGGTGCACTGTTAAGGTAGGGCAAATCTATAATAAGTGGGCATTAAGTACCATCTCTTTAATTTTAATTGTGTTGACAAGTAGTAACCGGTCTCTGAGGAAGTCCATACATTTTCTGATAAGAAGTAAAACAGGTTTTATTTATTTTTCACCTCATGCTAACAATCCAGGTGTTCTGAAATTCCTTTCAGTTCTCCCGCATATATTTGTACAGCATGACACTGCTAACCACCATCACCCTAATAGACACATGCAGATTTTCCTTGCTTTGGGCAATGTTGCTTTAGGCCAAAATCATTGGTGACTCACATTTGGATTTAGTTCACTGACATTCCAGTATCACTACAAACAGCACTACAGGTTTAATATTAGTGTTCCTCCACAAAAACACAGTGTGATCCAACTCACTGGCCTTCAACCTGTTGCTCTCTCAACATCTTGGGCTTGCACCTCCCAGAATGCCTGACACTGGCTGAGGCTGCTGGGAGGAAGTCCAAAACACCTGGAGAGCAAATGCTGGAGTTCACCAAGGAAGCCAGTTGTGTTTCCAGTTGTTCTCTGCTCCAACATTTCTGCTTCTGGGATGTAATCCCTTAAATGATGGTGCTCTGATGGTCTAGACCAGTGGTGAGGAACATATGGCACTCCAGATTTTTTGGACCACGAGTCCCACAATTCCAAGCCTGTATTGCCAATGGCAAAGGACTGCCCAAAACATTTGGAGTGCCAAAGGTTAGCCACCACTGGTCTAGAGGGCAAAAAAGGGGAGCAGCCTTAAAAAGCACCCCATAGCGCTTAAAGAACTCTCTGAGCAGTTTACATTTAATTATGCAGGCTGAACATTGCCCCACCACCACCACCACTAAGCTGGGTACTCATTTTACCAACCTTGGGAGTATGGAAGCCTGAGTCAGCCTTGAGCTGGCTACCTAGGAGTGAACTCAGGTAAGCAGAGTTTGTCTGCACTACAGTAGTCTAACCACTGTGCCACAAGGCTTCTTGTGAATTGGAGACAGTTTTGGACTCATTGAATGCAAGCCCCTTCTCTTTCCATAGCACATTGCAAGAATTGGGTGCAATTTTAAGGAACTCTGGCTTTGGAACTCCTCTACTCATTTTTCTTTCACAATATCCACCTTCTGCCTCCATTCCTAAGGAGGGCTGGGTGGGAATTGTCTGTTTCATGGCTACAGCTCCCAGAATGCCATAGCTAGCATGGCCAGGCCTTTTCTGTCATTTACTTCAACAGCTGAAGGCTTCTCAGCTGCATTCTCCAGGAGTGGATGCCGGCAGTAAAGCTACATCATTATTAAAGCTGAAAGCACATTAGCATTGAATAGATTTGATTCAGGCGGAGTGCCGTGTTTAAGAAATCCGATGTCAAATGAATCATAATATGCTTAAGAAGGTCTAGCACAGAACAATACAAGCTAATTTACAAAATATATGAGGTAAGAAAATCTGCCGGGCACTCAGAAAGTTTTGACATTTGCATATTTTCCTCTTCTGATGATGGATTGCCTGTAAAGTCTAGTTCTCTCCTGTGGCCTCACACTGCATATGAAAGAATGGTGTGAACATGCAAACTGATGAAACCACATGTTCTCTTAATTAGATTCTCATGACACAGCAGGGATAGAGAGAGAGAGAGAGAGAGAGAGAGAGAGAGACCCACAATTACACATTCAAAACAATCCATGAGGCACAAGCTTTTCAAGCTGAAATCAAAGTGTGCTATGTATATACTACTACCCTATAGCTCATAAAGCGCTCTCTGGGCAGTTCAGAATTTTCTTATGCAGGCTATATATCCCCTTCCCACAAGCTGGATAGTCAATATACTGGCGTCGGAAGGATGGATGGTTGAATGAACCTTGAGTCAGGTAAATGTGGTTGAACCCAGACCACGAGCTGAGTTGAAAGATACAATGCAAGATTGTTTGGGGAAATGTCTTCAATAACCAGTCTTTATCTGACATTGCTGCTTCATCCCCGTTTGTAATGAAAATATTTACTTAGACAGAGAGTGATCAGTTCAACCTCCCTGTGTCATTTTTAGCTGCCCCAGCTTTTTCAAAATTGGCCTATATGAGATTTCTGTAGTAAGATTCAAAATATACTTTTGGTATAGTGGATCAAGTTTACCTATCCTATTTTCTCCAACATGCCTAATGGGCTGTAACACTACCTTATTGTCTCTCTCTTTTTAGTTTAAAATCTTTAAGAAAGACTTAACTCTTAAATTGGCACCTGCTTGAAATTACAGACTAAAACTGGGACCCAGGAATGAAATGAAACTGAACAAATCAGACAAGGAAACTTGGCTACCTGTCTGGGCCTGAAACATGAGCTTGAATTCCAAGTCTGTAAAATGAGATCATTCAAAACAAACCCAGTGTGACTAAAATGATGGATGCAACTATTTGATAATAACAAATGTAGGTATTCGGATTGGTGCTGGGAATAGTATATCTCATTTAACAAACACTGTCATCTGCGGGGAGGGATGACTCATTTGTCTACACACACACACACACACACACACACACACACACACACACACACACA
>JAHTLZ010000010.1:69246823-69259274 GCA_023846285.1 Phrynocephalus versicolor
ACACACACACACACACACACACACACACACACACACACACACACACATCAACGTTGCTGTGCAACACCAAGGAAAACAAGATTAAACTTTTTGCATAAATGCAGAATGTAGCAAGCCCTCAACTATGTGCAATAAAAGTGTGTTTGTGTGTAGAATATCTTTCAGCCCTAGAGGCATACTTCAGTTCCAAAAAATATTCTTGAGGGCTGCATGCAAGGTAAGATGGGACCAAAGACAAAAGAGTGGGATGAAAATTGCCATTTTTAAGGACAACAAAAAATACTCCTTACTGGCTTTCATCCAACTGCCAGACCCATTGAAGATCCATTGATTTAACCCAAAGTTTTGAAATAAATACTTGAATTCAAGAAGTAATTAAACACTTAAAGAGGCATTTCAGTCTTTTCAAATGGGAGGAAAAAGCTGGTGAAATTGTCCAACATATAGGCAAAGAGGGCAGGGTTAGGACTCGGGGTGGGGCAGATTTAGCCCCTGGGCCCTGGGTTCTCCACTCTTGTTGTACAGTGTGTACACTTTGTTTGTGGTCAATATCCCCTCCTTCTTCTGGGTCACCACAAGCAAAACTGTTAACCACAGATTTCAATCAAGTTTGATCTCACCTCATTTTTTCCATATGCCTTTCCCCCAGAATTCATACTCCTTCCATTTTTGCTGTAAGAAAGAATTGACAAAGTTTTATCTGTTGGCAAAACATAGAACAGCCTGGTTTTATTAAAAAAATAATCAAACATATTGTCTACTTACAATTTCTCTAAACACATCATGCATTTATTGTTATGTTGTTTGCCAGAAGCATCACGGACTGGGTTATTCTCTCTGGTGCAGGAAAATACTCCGTTTGAGAAATAAGGCCAGTATGCACTGCAGTCATCGTCCTATATTGTGGAAGAAGAAGATTAATTTTGCTCTTTGCAACCTTGTTGAAGATGGAATATGGGTTGATAGTGATTCAGTTTCGGAGGGGCAGCAAATCCATTCCAGGCTTTAATCTGAACTGCACATGAACTATCCAACCTGCTAAACACTATCCTCCAAGTAGGTTCAATAAGTTGAATAGTTCTTTTAAAGTTGAATCTAATACCATGCTCACATGCACCCCCAGTGCAAAATCAATGTCACCAGGCTCTTATCATGAATCATTACTAGTAT
The DNA here is from genome assembly GCA_023846285.1 of Phrynocephalus versicolor. Lineage (NCBI taxonomy): Eukaryota > Metazoa > Chordata > Lepidosauria > Squamata > Agamidae > Phrynocephalus > Phrynocephalus versicolor. The sequence goes on from JAHTLZ010000010.1 coordinate 69,247,994, forward strand.
ACCGGCAAGGCAAATAAAAACTAATCCTGGGATCTGAAGTCCACTAGAGGACCAAAAGACTCAAACACTGTTCAATCAACTTTGACTGAACTAAATCCAGTGGACTGAAATTTTATTCTAGTGGGGAGGGCTTTGGGCTATTGAAAAAGTGATTTAATCAAGCTGAAGTACTATAAAACAGCCAAAAGATAACACTTTTGGTATTTTTTTGGTATTATTTTGAACTACCTGTGTGTATGCCCACATGCGTGAGCACATTTATAACTTGCACCCACTTTGATCAATAGGACTTAAATATACCGGTACCTAACATTATATGAATTGTGTCCAATGTTCAAATTTTTATTTTGTTCATTTACATTTGTACTTTTGTAACACATGCTGTAGACTTTGCTATGGATTTATTGCTCATAAATTTCAGAAATATATTAGACAAATTTGGTAGGATCCAGATTTAATCACACTTGGTAGACAGTAATCAAAATTAGTGAGACTCAGGTAACTTCTGTTGCAATGATTTTAACTGGCATAAATATGGCTAAGTCTGGAGAGAGCTGACTGAGACCAGAACTATTTGTCCTGTAGCCAGGCTGTAACTGGATCCCACCTACTCCCCACCTCAAGCTTCTTCAGTGTGTGAAGGACTACACCAGCTCCATGCTCAACCCTTCTCCCATTAATTTTCTTCTTACAAGTTTCTCCTTTTACAGGTAGAAGGGTGGATGTGTATATGCATACAGAGAGAGAAAGAGAGACTTCTAACCCTCTCCCTGTAAAAGAATGTGTTTCTGCGAAGTTTTACTTCCACAGAAACAATTGTTGTGAAAGAACAAAGAACAAAGACATGACTTGGGAAGGCAATGCCGATAAATCAAAAGATTTGCTGTCTAGAAAGGTATGCACGTAAGAGAAGGGTGGGCCAAAATAATGAAGGTATAATTAATGCTTACTTGTACTTGGTCATACAACACCTTGCCCTAGCTGGCTGGCTGGAGCTCTTGGCTGTTATTACTCTCCATTAAGCAGTAACCAAGTGCCAGCAACAGGCTTGGAATTTTATAAACAGGGAAGGTGTTGTCGGTTCTGACCAGATGAGTTTGCCATCTCACAATGCGGTATAACCAGATATATTGAAGCATTTACTGGGACCTATTCCTAGATGTGTGTGCACAGAAGACCGTCTCCAAAAGGGAATAAGGAACACACACAAACCCTCCATGGCACATCAGCGAGTGCCATGGCTGTTTAGAATTTTTGACTCTCAGAATGGCATTTTTCCCCTTTGTGCAGTGGTACCTTGTATAAAGTAATTAATTTGTTCCAAATAAAATTATGTTAAGCAAATTTTCCTTTATACAAATTTCCCATAGGAATGCATTGAAAACAGAGTAATCCCTAATTATGACCATTTTATGTTGTACAAATTTGTCCCATAGGGAATTCGGTTAAGCAAATTTCCTCTATCTCTAGAATTTTTTACTGTATGTTGCACAGTTTTTATATTATACAAACTGTTTGTTATACGAGGGTCCACTGTAGTGGACTAAGACAACTTCAGCTGTAGGCTACCAAGCAGCAGGGAAGCATGAAACATGGAAGTATTGTCGTTGTCTGCACTCAGTGTACAATAGACATTGACTGGTAATGATCTGAATGTCTGAAGAGCACTATTGACCCTTCGCTTGACATTTCTGTTCAGCCAGGAAGCTTATTAGGTGATCGTGACCCAGGTGTGTGTTGGGGGGGGGTGCCTCTTATAGCTCTGCATGTGTAGTGGGACTGAAGCCAACATATCCCTGAATATTTAGATCCTGCTTTGTCTTTTTCTGCCCTGATGTCTTGCTTCTAGCCAGACTGCTCTAAAGACAATGTTTTGGTTGGCTGAGGCACAACACATTCTCAGGCAGGGGAAAACAGGGTTCAGGTAATGCAGAGATCTAGCCAACAGTATCAAGTCAGTCCAACTGAATCAGAAAACAGAGAGTTCAAGAAATTGAGTCATGTCGTCCACAAGTCATGTGTCAGCAGAGAGGCTCTGGATACACAGTAGACAGGGTCCAGAGCCAGAAGAGAAGCTGGCTAAAATTCTGTTGCTTTATTAGCTTATTAAATCACACTACACCTGGGCCTTTGAAGCAAGTGAGTCAACCCCTTCATAGGTTCCTTTGAGTCAAGTGGGCCTACTCTATCTGCAACTTTCTGTGCTAAATTATGTTGCAACTAGAGTAGCCCCTTTTGAATCAATGGAGGAGTTCCTTACCCAAATTCCAAACAGGCCTACTCTAGTATGATTTGCTATGCTAAGCAACAGAACTTTGGCCATTTTCTCAAGTTCTAATCCAGTATAGACAACTTCAGTCAAGAACCCATGCCTGCAGAATTTTGCAGGCTCCATCCCATCCCCAACAGATTTTATTCACCTTTTTTCGAACAAATAACTTTCAGAGGTTTTGGATCACAAATACTTGGGCTTAGGAAGTCACAGCCATACTGGTGCCCTCTCATAGCTCCCTTTAGCCTAAAACAGCTGAAGGAGGCAAGCATAGAGAGATTGCCCCCTTATGGCAAAATGTTTGAAGGCAGGTTCATGGGAATCTCCATGATTTTTGGACGAGCAAAATGGTGGCGGGGATATTCTTCACCTTAATGACCAAAATGTATCAAGCCAGCACTGCCTGTTAGTTCTATTGGAACCTTCAACAGCTTTCAGTTTAATTGGCAATCCTTCCCAGTGGCTTAGCATGGCAACACAGCTTTAGAAGTAGTCCTAGTCATTCTTGGAGTTTGACTTTCAGAAGATGGTATTGGCAGACTCCTGCACGCACTCCTGGGCCCTTTGTTTTGTCATGCTTCTTGGGAACCCATATAGCTTACCATGATATCTCTCTAAGAGACAGGCTTATAGTGGATTATTGTCATTAGTAAGGAAATGGCACCGAACTGAATCTCTCCATCTATTTCTATGGGAGATCATGGAGATGCCAATGATCTGTGAAGCTTTAGTCAAACAAAATTGGCATAGTTTTAGGCAAATTGATCACTTCTTTGTATTTTGTCTTTAGCATAAGAACATTCCTGAATCTGGCCTTCTCCTTGCCTTTTAAGACACCTAACCTAATATGTCCCCTTTGTCTGGTTTTGCCTGGTTTGTCAGGTGTGTCCTTTCCTGAAGAAATTTGACCCTGTACTTATTACACCTGCTGTTCTGATATCCAAATTACATTAATGGGACATGCTCTTCTCCGGGGCGGTTTGCAAAAATATATCTTGACACGTTCTCTGAAATAAGATGTAGTAACAGTTGATGTGAACCTGCCTTTCAGAATGTATAACAGACTTCGGAAGTCCATCAAAAGTCCATCACAGGTTACAAACCATGATGGAGATGTATAATCTCCAGGCTTAAAACCAGGGGACTTCAAGGACCAGATGCAGGGGAGTGGTATCAGGAGACAGATATCTAGTCTCATGCACTCCCAAACGCATCTGGTGTGGCCGCTGTGAGATACAGGAAGGTGGACTAGATGGGCCTTTGGCCTTATCCAGCATGGCTCTTCTTATGTTCTTATGTTAAGTCACTTCTGGTTTGCCGGAAACCACTTCTGGGGCCTCGCTGTACCGAGTTGGAAGCCCGGTGGCTGCAGCGCCAGGCCTGGGGTAAGTGCAGGAGGCCCAAACAGGCCCACACAGGTTGCCCAAGGTGCCCTTGTCTTCATATAATGTGGTCCCGTGATATACCAGGACCGCAAAATATGAACTGCAATATAGCGGGGGACAACTGTATCACAGTTTTATCACTGGTTTCATAACAACACACACACACACACACACACACACACACACACACACACACACACAAAGATCCTGACTCTAATCTCATTTGCCCATTCTTAAGAGGGCTAAGATACAAGCCCCAAAGAGTTGTGAGATCTTCTATTTCTGCTATAAAAAAAAACCTAAAGAAAAGCCAAAAATGTAGGTTCAAATATAATGTGTGGTATCTTAATATCAGTTTCACAGATATTTTCATGCCTAATAATATCCTGCATTTATAAAGTTCCTCCCCACCTTTTCTGAAGAAGAATATCTATTCCCGTCTCTTCCAGCATTACGACCTACTCCTCTTGTAGTCCTAGTAATGAAGAATAACAAAAATAAGGAAAAGTTACACATGGCGGATATTAGGAATACAACATTGTATGACAGGGCCAAGGGATTGCTGTTCTTCAGCTATTCTTGTAATCAAACACCCATTTGATTCAGCAAGCACAGCTGAAAGTAGAGATGATGGGAGTTGAAGAAAAATCACATCCAGAAGTTTCCTATCCATGCGTTAGATAAAGTAATATAAATCTTTGCACATATACTTTCCCCCCTCGGGGAATGCATGTTACCTTGAGTTCAATAATGAAAGAAAAGACATCAAGTGTACTATGGAAACAAACACTTGTGAGAAAATAAAAATTGGTAAGGAATACTATTTACTTGGCATCTTTATATTTAAGTAATTGTTCTCTCTTGTGTATTGTAATGGGATTTTGTTACCATTTAATATAATTTAGGGTCCAGATCACATAAATAAGTTGTTCCTAACTCATTAAAAATAACTGAAATGCTTGCCTTTTGATTAATTTGTCCCACTAACCTCTGAATCATGGACTATATCTTTACTTCCAGGAGGTTCTGTGTGAGACTGAAAGGTATCATGTAATCCATTGGATCGTTCAGGACTTAAATATTAAGCGATGGCTCTCCAGAGCCCTACAAAAATGGAATTGATATGATTAAGTCCATGACATCTCCATCCCTGTGGTAAAAGCTAAATTGGCATGATTTCCTTCTGAAGGAGTAAGATTAGGCACACTAAAAACAGCCACTTAAATGATCCCTGATGTCTGCTGTAGTCCTCCTTCCTGGCTTGATGGCATTCCAGAAAGTAGCAACAGCATTCTTGCATTCGTTCTTAGCATAGAACTTGGGGAGCAGGGAAGGGGAGGGGGCTTGAAACTGACCTCTCTGTTCTGGGGATTAGAGGTTGAAGTATTTGCCTCAGCCAAGGGGGTTCTGCCATAGAGATGAAACTAGGAATACGTCTGTAGGAGGAGAAGACACAGGGGAAACAGCCAGTATAGCATTTCGGATCACTGCGCTAGCCTCTACGAAGCGATCGCTGATTTCTAATACTCACAGGATTTCCCGGCACATGACACACTTGTTGTTGTGCTTTCTGCCATCGGGGCCCAAAACAGGGTCAATGTCTCTGTTGCAGTACAAATTCCCATTCTCCAATAAGGGTTGGAATTCATCGCACATGCCTTCCTAAAGGGACAAAGGAGCATGGGGTGAGGCTTGCCTAACTTAGGCAGCCGCTGTCCTTATCCGAAGGTCATGAGATGTCAAGAGAAAAGAAAAATAAAGAGAAGACAATGTGTGGGTTTTTCTCTTCCCATGTCCCGGGGACTATATAACTTTATTTGGTAGGGAAATATCAGTGGGAGCAAGTAGTATGTAGCACGCTCATCTGAACTTCTTCAGAGAGAAGAGACGCAATGGGGAAAATGTGTTTAAGTCCATGTCCAAATTCTTGACATTCTTGTCAAGATCAAAGAAAAGGTTTTGCTTTGGAGACGTTCCCCGCATGGGGCAAGACAGTCCTTCTATCGTTCTGAGTACACGAATAAGGACTTGGAAAGGAGGAAAGTGCTACATGCCATCACGGACCATCCCATCTGCCAGGTGGTTGTTTTTTTATATAGCCCATCTCGCTCCTGTTCTATTTTTTGTTATATATTGTTTACTAGTTATTGTATTTTTATCTATATACTTGTGCTTATCGATGATATTGTATTTTACTGTTTATGGTTTTCATTTCTGTTCAGTTTGTAAACCTCCCAGAGTAGCCATGTAGCTAGATGGAGCGGTATATAAATTTAATAAATAAATAATAAATAAATAAAGACCACTGTTGTATGTCTTGCACTCTGGGTTGGTCGAGAACAGATTCTGCCCCTCCTCTGTATGACATGTATTTGAATATATCCCCTCTGTCATTTTTTTCTTAAAGCTAAACATGCCCAGTTCTTTTGGTCTTTCCTTGTAGGGCTTGATTTCCAGACCCCTGATCATCCTTGTCACTTTCTCTAAACTCTTCCCATTTGTGACAAAGATTTGTGACAAAATCCTTCTTGATGTGCAGTGTCCAGAAGTGGACACAAAACAAGTTGAGGAGCAGTGTAGCTATCACAAAAGACAAATATAAAAGTAGAACAGGTGACAGTACTTAAATGGAACAGGTTAAGTTCTTATATGCAGCTTGTGATCTGCAATGATTCGCAGATTCATCTTACTTGTACTATTGCTGAGCCAGGTACCCCGCATCTTGTAGTTGTGTGTTTGGTTCTGTTTCCTATGTACTTTGTATTTATCCCTGCTGAATTTCATTCTGTTGTTTTTCTCCCAGCTTATCTAGATCATTTTGAAATGTGTTCCTGTCTTCCGGAGTATTTGTGTTATCTGCAAATTTGATTCACATTCCCTGTACCCCTTGCTGAAGAGCACTGGGCCCAGAACTGAATCCTGGGGTACCACACTCGTACCCTACTTGTTAATTCATCCCAGTTTGAGAAAGAGTAGTTAAGCATCACTCTCTGAGTGTGATTCTATAGTCAACCGTGTATCCACCTGACAGTGGTTCAGTACAGCCCACAGTTACTTAGCTTGCTAATCAGAACATTATGGGGCATTTTGTCAAAAGCTTTGCCTAAGACAAGATATATTATGTCTACAGCATTCCTTTTGTCTACCAGGGAGGTTACCTGGCGAACTGGCTGACGATCTGGTAGACACCATGGTGGATCAATGGTTTGATGAAACATCCCGGGCTGTCGACCAGATCGCCCCTAGGCACCTCATCTGCTGCAGAGCTCGCCCCTCACCGTGGTTCATGGCGGAGTTATGAGCGATGAAGCAAGAACGGAAGAGGCTGGAGCGCAGCTGGAGGAAGAACCGGACGGCGACTAAAAAGGCTGCAGTTATTGTCCAGTCCAGGCGCTACGTTCGGGCGATCAGGGAGGCTAAAACATCTTACTACTCCCTGAGAATTAGTGAGGCCTCGAACCGTCAAGCAGAACTGTTCCGTGTGGTTTGCGACCTCACTAATCCTGGGCTGGCAAGGCCTCCTCCTACTGATTTCAGTAGTGAGAATTTTGCAGCCTTTTTTCAATAAAAAATAGAGGCCATCCGTATCGGTTTCGACTCCTGTTGCTCTAGTCCACTCTCGGCATCCCCTGATGCTGCACCCCCTCAGTCTCCTCGCATGGTTGAGTTTGGGCCTGTTTCCTCGCTTGAGGCCTCCAGGGCCATCGCCCACTGCCGGCCCGCATCCACTCCTTTCGATCCTTGCCCATCATGGCTTATGAAAGCCGTTTGTGGGAGCATGCCCGAATGGGCTTCTGTCATCACTACAGCCTCCTTCAGGGAAGGGATTTTTCCCTCTCGCCTGAAGGAGACTGTGGTAAAGCCCATTCTGAAAAAAACGGGCTTAGCATCGGGAGATTTGACCAACTACCACCCGATTGCTAATGTTCCCTTTATGGGCAAGGTAATCGAGAGGGTGGCCGCGATCCGGCTTCAATCATTTTTGGAGGGAGAACACATCCTTGACCCATTCCAGTCTGGGTTCAGGCTGGGTCAGGGGACTGAGACAGTCTTGGTCGCTCTGCAAGATGACCTCCTCCGGGGGGCCGACAGGGGGTGCTCTACCCTGTTGGTCCTCCTGGATTTGTCAGTGGCCTTTGATACCATTGACCACGGTATCCTGCTGGACCGGCTTTCTGAGGTTGGGATCGGGGACACTGTTCACAGTTGGCTCCGGTCCTTCCTCGGGGGCCATCCCCAGCAGGTTCAGCATGGGGGGAGCTGTCTGCCCCTTGGATACTCCCTTGTGGGGTCCCACAGGGATCGCCTCTCTCTCCCATGCTGTTCAACATCTACATTAGACCACTGGCTGAGGTCATAAGGAGACATGGAGTCTGCTGTCATCAGTATGCTGATGACACGCAGCTCTATGTCTCCTTTTCCACCACTGCAGATGAGGCTGTCCAGACCCTCAATCAGTGCCTGGGTGCAGTCATGGAATGGACCAGGGCTAACAGGCTCAAACTCAACCCTGACAAGACCGAGGTTATGTTCTTTGGGGCTTCCCCATCTAGCTATGGAGGCCCTTTTCCCACTCTGGAGGGTGTTTCCCTCTGGCCTTCAGACACCGTCTGGAATCTGGGCGTAGTCCTGAACCCGGCGCTCACCATGGAAGCCCAGGTGGCCGCTGTGTCCAGGGCTGCCTTTTTTCATCTCCATTGAATTGCCCAGATCCGTCCATACCTGGATGGGGATTCCCTTAGAACTGTGGTGCAAGTGTTGGTGATCTCGAGACTGGACTATTGTAACACGCTCTACATGGGGTTGCCCTTGACTCTCCTTCGGCAACTGCAGCGGGTTCAAAATGAGGCGGCCAGACTGGTGGCGGATGTGCATCGGTTCGACCACATCACCCCAGTTCTGGCCTGCCTGCATTGGCTGCCCATTGCGGCCCGAATCAGATTCAAGGTCCTGGTTTTGATTTACAAAACCCTCCATGGCCTAGGACCTGACTACCTGACAGAGCAGATCGACCAGCAGTCAACAGCGGCCCGTACGACTAGGTTGTCGCGGGCACACATGCTGCATGTGGCCACGCCCAGGGAGGCTCGGAGAACACCCAGTCATGCCCGAGCCTTCTCTGTGGCTGGCCCCACCATGTGGAATCATCTTCCAACAGAAGTGTGCCTAACAGAGTCCCTGCCAGCCTTCGGGAAAGCTTTGAAAACTCTCCTCTTCCGGGAGGCATTTGGTTGATTCAATTAAAGTTGTATATTTTTTTTCCTTTTTTCATGCCCTGTCATCTGCAACTTTGGTTTTTATTGTTCTGTTATTTGGTTAACTCTATGTTTATTTTAACTGTTATTTTGTTACATTGTTTGTTGTAAACCGCCCGGAGTTCCTTCGGAAAGACGGGTGGTATATAAGCTCAATAAATAAATAAATAAATAAATAAATAAATAAATAAATAAATAAATAAATAAATAAATGAGATCAGATTAGCTGGGCAAGATTTCTTCTTGCCAAATCTGTGTTGGCTTCTAGTTATTCCTGCATTATTGTCAGCAATAGTTCCCTAAGAGCCTGGTCATTTTGAGTGCTGGGTGGCTCGGAGTATGAAACATCTATTGAGGTCATGGGGAGGTGTGATTTGCCATTGGTGGTTCAAGACAACAGATTTGTTCAGCTGAAACAACTAAAACCCAGCAGTGTGCATATTAAATAAACATTTGTTGGTGTTACAGTATATGTGAGTCTCCCTCATGTGAGTAACCATGAGTGCAGTGAAAAACAGACACTATGCAACCAAAATAATCTTTTAAAAATAGAATTGTGTGCCCCTTATATCATTATATTTGGGGTGGTAGGGATCAAGCTGTGGTCATGCATAGATGAGACTCAGTGAAACTGACAGAACTATCAACAAGAATTTATGTATCCTGTTGCATTTGCTGTGCGCTCATACTCTGGTTGGCCCTACATCAGTCATGCAGCAGGTTTATAATGGGTACCCTGCAAAACTGCTAAAATCATTTGTGTGATTAGGTTAAGCATGTGAATGTGATAAATTCAGCAGATTTATTTTTTAAATTAAAACTTCATTTATATTCAAGATTTTTTTAAAAAAAATCTTTTATATATTTTCTTTCCTAATTGTGCCCAAAAGATGAACAATGACAATGCTAGTCTTTGTTTCAAATACTGTGAATAAGAAATTCATACATACTGTACATTTCGAACAAGATGTTATTTTGCAGGGTCTTTTTTTTAATCTGTTAGCATGAACAAACTTTTTAAAATTAAGAATAACAGAAAACTCTGCACTGACCTGGTATATAGTCTGACAGGCAACATCTGCAACAAAAATCAAGACAGAGATTGTGATTTATTTCTTTTCAAAGTCCTTGTGGAAATCCATTTTTTTTTTAAAAAATAGTTTACTTAATAATCCAAGCAAATGGGTAGCTAATCTTAAATTCCCTATCCTAGCTCTTGATCTGCTTTGTTTCAAACCATCAATGTTCCCCTTGGAGACATGGTCATGCTCCTTCTACACCAGATTATTCCATCAACTACATCTATATTTCCTGTCCCTTCTATAAATAAGTATGGAACATCTATGGGAACACTATTCTAAACCCTGCAGGTATTCACTGCAATGGAATTCGTTGTGGATCCAAATGCTTTGATTTAATAATATTTTGCCCTAGGCTGCTCCTCTAATAGTCTGTGGTGAGACATCTTTGTACAGAGATGAACATAGTATTTTATGGAGCAGAATGGCAGATAATTTATATTCCATATTGCAGGAAATATCCCCTTGCCTTAGCCATGAACTACCTATACAGTGGTCCCCCGCCCTTTTGCAGTTCATATACTGCGGTCCTGCTATATCACAGGACTGCAGTATATGAAAAAAGCCCCCTTGGGAAAAGGGCCAAAGGCCTGTTTCAGGCCTCCCATACTTACCCCAGGACTGGGGCTGCCCCAAACGCACCTGCAAGGCCCTTCCTGCACCTTCTGGAGACCCCAAAAGGGCCTCCCTGGGAACTGGAAGTCACTTCCAGTAAACCAGAAATGAATTCTGAGTCACCAAAAATCATTTCTGAGGCCTCTGAGGGCCTTTTTTCAGGCCCATTTGGGGCAGCGCCAGGCTGGGGGTAAGTACAAGAGCCCCCAGTTAGGGCCCTCAGGCCTGACCCAACCTGTATCCGCATATCGTGGATTTTCAATTATCAAGGGTCAGGTCGGGTCCCTAACCCCTGCGATAGGCGAGGGATCATTGTTCCAGTAACTGAAAGTTCCTAGATTCATTCAACAAGAAATGTAAGTGAACATGCACAAATTATTTATGATGTATTCAAGTCATATAACACCCACCTAGTCAAAGCCATTCTGGGCCGTTTGTACCACACACAAATGTTACCGTACAGAGTCCACATTTAGTGGCAAAGCTGTGAGGCATTCTTGACAGTACCAGATAATGTAACATTTGTCATAAATCTCCTCAGCCTAAAACGAAGTCTGTAATCAACTAAAGTGATTCAGTTATACTCCAGCACTGGAAGAGACTAATCTGGGCAAAAATGGGAACACTCTAATAATAATAATAATAATAATAATAATAATAATAATAATAATAATA
>JAHTLZ010000010.1:69263228-69275729 GCA_023846285.1 Phrynocephalus versicolor
GTGTGTGTGTGTGTGTGTGTGTGTGTGTGTGTGTGTGTGTGTGTGTGGATAGACATTGTCTTCAGAGAAACTTGTTAACACAGATTGAATTGGAGCATTTGTATGTTTCCAGGGTGGCCACAGGATGGAACTGGATATAAAACTACATAATGATCATAGAATAGAATAGAACCATAGAATAGTCAAGGTGGAAAGGGCGTATACGGCCATCAAATCCAACCCCTGCTCCATGCAGGAATAAAATCAAAGGATATCTGCCAGGTGATTGATAAGTACTAATAATGGAGAGCTAGGGGCTCACCTGAAAATATATGAGAAGAGGCGTAGAGCTGGTTCTTGGTATATCTGGTGCACATGCAGATGTGTGGTATATCACAATAATTAGTCAAGTTCAACTAATGAAAAAGAATAGATATCTGCCTAATGTTATCACAGAGTAGGTTGTTGAGACTGAGGAGCAAGCTTTCAGTCAGAACCTTGCTGTCAGAGATTAACCTAGCGCACTGCTATGACGGCATGGATTGTTTCCTTAAAAGCACAGAACCCAGTTTGCCAAGTGTTTCAATGAAAATTAAATACAGGTAGTACCAGAATATGCTGGGCTTTACAGTTAGTTCAGTCCCAAGATATCTTCCAATACAGGAAAGATTCCATATGATTCCTTTCCCTAGTCCCCAACTATGCGCACTTATCCCTGTGTAGTGGAGTTATCCCATAGATCAGAAGTGAGGAGACGACACTATAGAACTCCAGATATTGTTATAGTACGTTGCAATCTCATATGCCCAACCCAGCATAACCAATGATGAGGGATTGTGGCAGGATTTGCAGTTCACAATACTTGTTGTTCGTTGGAAGATATATCAAAGATGCCCCAGCCCTACTATAAGTGCTTGGGTTTTACAAGTGCAATATAAAGTTGGAGGAAATGTATCACGCTGGGACTCCAAAACCTCCAGGAATGCCAAGGATATATTTCTTCTACAAGCATAACATACTCAGTAGTACAATACAAGATGATAAAACATTCAATCAGCAGAGGACCAACCCGATTCCACCAAGTTTCATAATACAATCTTCTGTGCAACTCATCCAATAAAAGGCTATTTTACATGATTAAACTCTTGCTTCTTTCTGTTACACTATTGGATTTTTCCTTCTAACCATAGACCAGCTCTTCTCAACCATTTTTGGGGCACAGTAAGAAATACAGCATAAAATAAATATAGGCTGAATCAGGATTGTATAAGTTGCATAATGAACCTTATAAGATGGTATGTGAAGATTTTTTTTTCCTAGTCTGTGACCCCTTTCAAATGTGCCAGGCCCTTCCCAAGCCCACCCCCCCAACACACACACTGAAAATGGCTGCCTTAGACCATGATAAACCATTCTGATTATTCTGAAATTCAGAACTGCTTTTGCAACACTGACCCATATAACCTGGGTCCCAGTCAATTGTCACCCAGAGCATATCTTCATGGCGATAAACCCCAAAAAGATATTTACACAAAGTTCAGTTATGCTAGTGTGACATTATATCCCATCAGCATTGTGGATTCAGCAGTGAGTCATCTTTTTTTTTGACCAGCCATAAGTCAGGGAACGGACTGAAACACTTCTCTCATTTCATATTTCTTTTAAAAAATCTGACCCATCCATTTACATTCCTGAACTACTGGTTTTGCATGGGGGAGAGGGGGAAAGTAAAATAAGAGGAGAACAATGTCAAATCTTTGGTCTGCATGACTTCAAATGATGATGATGATAATGATAGCATTCAAGTTTCCTCACTTCCAAGTCCTAATAAATCCATATCAGATCCCTCTAAATATTACTTACATTTTGAAGATGAAGAAAAACAGGAAAATTATCCTCTGAATGAATCTTCTGTTATGTAAACTCTGGTACTGACATCTGTTACCTTGGTTCTGTATACTTGCTGAGTGCACCTCCAGTAAAGTCTGTTACTTTTTCTGTCCTTGGGGACTTATGAACTCCACCCATGAGAATCTGGACTATTGATTAGGAATTGAACAGCCTTGTAGCCACGTGGATGGTATGTAAATCAAATAAACAAATTAAATAAATACTGTACATAAATGGAACATATGTTTTCTAATTGAGGGAGTAAGTTATTTAGAAAATATGCCCCTAGTTACTTGAAAGTAAGTTGTTGAATTTTTGTCCTTTTGCCTTTTAAATTACTATCCATTTATGTTGGCTTTATTGGCTTCAAATTATTTAGAGCTATTTGGCAACAGCAGAAATAGAAAGATACATAAGTAAGCCCCACCCCAAAACCACATTCTGCTGAATAAAAGGTCTTTCAAAGCACAATCAGTGGTTGTCCAGAAGTTGAGTCAAGGCAACTGGACTGCTTTTCATTGACACATTTTGCTACTCATCCAAGTAATTTTGTCAGTCTGAGGTTAGTTGGTGTGATGTTTCCAATTTATAGTTTACCTGGGTTTCATACCACCCTCAGATTGGCTTGGATGAGCTACTTGGATGAGTAGCAAAATGTTTCGATCTCACAAGAAAAGAAGTCCAGTTGCCATGACTCATCTTCCAGATAACCTCACTTGAATGACTGAGAATCTTTCAGTATTTGTAACTGATTTTTTCTGATCTGATTTTTTTAAAGCATTGGTAATCAGCGTCACTTTGGAGATAGTTCAGGATTAACAGTTTGATTCTCCTGCTTTACACATGCCATTGTGCAATAAGGACTAAATGTCTATAATGACTATAAATGACTATAAAACTAATTCCTCATTATTAAAGCATGTTATGAGTTCACTGACTAGGGATGTTCCATAACTTCTAATGCCTTCCCTTGGTGAATGCTTTTTAAAGTATATCTTTGTGAGACAATACATGTACTGCATTTCTTTATGTTGCTCTCCTTGACAAAATTTATTCATATTTATGGGATTTCTGTAGTCCTAGAGAATATGTCCTGAGTAGCTCCATGTTCTAATTTCTTAATCCCTGAGAAATTACCCACTCGAGACTGACATATCTCTGTGTCACTCTTTAGCCTAATTAATTGTTCAACCATTTGTAAGCATTTAACTTTCGATTCCTCTTCCTTTGTGTGAGAAGTAGATTATCATCTCAGTGGGGTTGTAATTAAAGAGAATTGCAGTTTCTCTGTCGCAGTTTGCTTTTAATTATGTTTTAATCTGTGCAAATATTTTGGCTGTGCTTGTTTTCACTGGAATTGTACTAGAGTTAGCTACCTTGAGTGGTGTGTTGGGTACAAAGGCAAGGTATATATTTAATAAGCAAAAAATAAATTACCTCAGAGTGATGCCAGTCTCTGTTGCTGGGCTATTGGAAGTAGATTTGAATAGCTCTTTCTTGATTCAACATGACGAGTTTCAAAATAGCACTGCTAGGGTTGAAGAGGTCTTTTATTAAGGGCGTTTATACACGACCCCTAAACTCCGCTGCAAATGGCTGCAAGCTCCGGAGCTTAAAAATGTTTCCCCACCAGCTCCGGAGTTTGCAGACAATTAAGTGCGACCCCGCCCACCTAAGCGCGATCCAGCGCACTTTTCTTGTACCTGCTTGAAGAGGGTGAAATTTTTTGATGCGGAGAGTGCCAGCTCTCCCCGCTTCTTTTTGTTGTTTTTCTTTTGCCTCCCGCCCCTTTAAGAGGAACCAGGAAGTAATCGTGGCTCCCACCGGGGCTCGGAGCAGGCACCGGAGGTAAGGCTTTTTCTTTTGTCCGTTTTAAAGGCCTTTTTTTCCTCCCTCCCCTCACGCAGCCAGCAGCCAGGATGTGCGGAGTGGTGGGGAGGAAGGAAGAGCGACAGACCCCCAAGATCTCTGGTCGGAATTTAAGGGACCAGCAGATCTTAGGGGTCGTGTAAAAAGGCCCTAAGATTCTGTGAGGACCTTTGCCACTATTGAAGGGGCTGGTCCCCACAATAGGCTGGCTTTATTTCCTCCCACAACCTTTCTCTCTTCCTGCATGCGGAATATCTCTCTTTCTTCTTATCCTGTGTTCACAGGCCCAGTGACAACTGATTAGTATTTCTGTGCCCTGTCTTGGGTTATTTTTCTGTCAGCAGTGCAATCCTCATACTCTTATACTTTCTTTGTGTTCTTTTTTTCGCCCCTTCCTTTCTCACTCTTCCTGCCCCCGACCCCCACATACCCTTTTCAAACCCTGCCATGCTGGTAGTAGTAAAATATTGTGTGCGGTCATCAAGTATTTTAAAGACCTTGGACATTTACAGTTCTCATGGGGTAAGATCAGTCTAGGTTGCTATACTCCTAGTGACCATGGTGGGAATATGTAACTGCTTTGAATTTGAAAATGTCAGCAGGCACATGATTGACACCCACCTGCAGAAACACAACTCATGTGCTGCTGCACCAGTTCAGCCCCCGTCCAGGAACAGTCTGCATTAGGGTTACAAAGTTGGGTTTACCATGAAGGTTATGACCACAGCTATCTAGATATTTTACCAAAAATATTATCCAAACAAGGGTAAAACCACTCACAACTGCTCAATCAAGCTAGCTTAATTTTGGTTTGGTTTTTGTCAACCATCCACTTGGTAGTGGTCACTAGAAATCTTACTGGGGCAAACCTTTGATGGAGACAGAGATTGATTGGTCTTTAGGAGCAAAACTACTTCAATATCATTAAAGGCTTTATTGATAAGAGAATTATGCAGCATGGTCTTCAATAAAATAATAGTGGATGATAATAAGAAATCTGCTAGGGTTCAGATTAGAATGGGAAGGGAGCTATAACTGTGATATTCCTATCAACCCATGGAAATAAATATGTCACTCAGATGAGAAACTTCCTTATGGTTGACACAAACAAAGGAAACAACAGCTTTGTATGAAACCTAATTGCTCCCGAGTCCCGACAAAAATCTGGAGAAATCTAAAGAAGAGTCAAGGTTCATTGCCTCAGGAGCCAATGGACTCATTTGCAAGTGTGGGTTAATTTCATGACACCATAGGTAAGAGTAATCAAAAATCTCATAATTCAAGCTGTAAATTGATTGCCTGGAGAGGTTAAGAATTGACTCTGCTTCATTCACAGTATTTTATAATTTTCCAAACACACAAGAAGTATTTGCTCAGTATCACATAAAGAGCAATGCCAGGAATTGGCCTGGACAAACACCATACATACTCCAGTGTTCTCGGTCTTGATATAGCAGCAGTTCCATTATGGGTTTAATTTTCAGTCAACCTCTCCCTGCAAGGAAATGGAAAATGTATCTGTCCCACTGAGATAGCTGATGGAAACTATGTGGCACTGCGACCTTGCAAGGGACTTGAGCCAGATCATTTTTATACAGTGCTTTTAAAAAACAGACAGTCAACAACTTCTACTTCTCATGGTATGTCTTTGACTCTTCAGAACTGACCAGAGGACAAAGAAGAAACCTTGTGAATAACAAGCTGTAATATTTGAAATGGGAGATCCTTCTTATTCGAAAAAAAGGAGTTTGGAGCCGTGCAGCCATTAAAACAAACAAAATTAAAACTAGACTATGGGTGATACCTTCATAGGCTGCTAGTAGAAAAATAAAAAAAGTTGCTGAGCTTTCGAGAGCACAAGCCCTCTTTTTCAAAGCAGCTATAAAAGTCCAAACATGGCAAGGGATGTAATTTGGAAGGAGAGAGTTCATAAAAGTTCACTTGGCAAGATGGATGCCAGGCTTCTTCTTGGAAGGCACAGAGCAGCATGATCCAAAGGGGCTGGACTTTACAGGCTGATTCAAACAAAGAGCTGCATGGTGTAGGCACCTCCCTCTTGCTTACAACCATCATCTGTATTGTCTGGGAGTTGAGTCATGGCTACTGGACTTCTTTTTTGAGAGATAGAAACGTTTCGCTGTTCATCCAAACAGCTTCATCGGTCTGAGTATAGCTAGTGCAAGAGACCCTTCTTATAGTCAGCTTGACCTCTTGTCCCCTGGTCTGATTGGCTCATAAGATGAACAAAGCCTTAATAGGCTCGTTAGGGAGACATTAGTGTCCATGGCCTTAAGGTAAACAATGGCCTAAGGTGCTGAAACCCATCAAGAATAGATCGTTAGCTGTGACCTGGTGGTGAAGGCTCCTTGATTTGCCTGGGAACTTTGGAAAGTACAGCCTGATAAGTAGCAGACAGACTATGCTGGAGCCCCCCACCTCTGTTGAGGGAGGGATTTTCAATGCTCACATGAATGGCCTCCCTTACTCCTCTCTCAAACCACCTCACTTCTTTGTCTAGTATGTGTACATCCTCATCTTTGAAAGAGTGGCCCTTTTCCTTCAAATGGAGGTGTACTGCTGATTCTGGTCCTGAGCTGTTACCTCTCCTATGTTGGGCCATTCTTCTGTTTAATGGCCGTTTAGTTTCTCCAATGTAGAGGTCTGAACACTCTTCACTGCATTGGACTGCATGCATATACTATATAAATTCAGTGACTTATAACATCGCAAAATACCTGGCAACTATCCTAGCCCCACTGGTTGGACACACAGACCACCACGTACACAACTCAGAAGAGTTTGTGTCTAAAGTCAGGGAGCTCAAACTGGATACAGAAGAAACCATGGTATCCTTTGATGTTACATCACTCTTTACCAGCATACCCACCACTGATGCACTAATAATGGTAAAGAGAAGATTAAGAGAAGACAGCACCCTCACCTCCAGAAGCCGCCTCAACCCAGACCAGATAGGCCTGCTCCTGGACCTGTGTCTGAACACCACATATTTCATGTACAGAGGGGACTTCTACAGACAGAAGCATGGCTGTGCCATGGGCTCCCCAGTGTCACCAATTGTAGCAAACCTATACATGGAAGAAGTGGAGAACAAGGCACTCAACACCTTCCCAGGGACAACACCATCCCACTGGTTCAGGTATGTAGATGATACCTGGGTTAAAATAAAGACGCAGGAAGTACAGGCCTTTACAGACCACATCAACGCAGTGGATCCTAATATTAAGTTCACTAGGGAAGACACCCAAGACAACAGGCTGGCTTTCCTGGATTGTGCAGTCATCATCAGACCTGACCGTGGCCTGGGAGTAGAAGTTTACAGGAAACCCACCCACACAGATCAATACTTACTGTTTGACTCCCACCATCCATTACAACACAAACTAGGAGTCATCAGAACCCTAAGCCACAGAGCAGAGAGCATCCCCACCTCCTCAGAAGCCAAGAAGAAGGAAGACAGGCACCTGAAGACAGCACTTAAGGCCTGTGGATATCCAAGGTGGGCCTTCAACAAAGCAGTGGGCCATCCCAGAAGAACAAGGGATCAGTCTGAGACCCAGACCCGACGGAAGAACCTGGTCATTCCCTACATGGCAGGAGTGTCGGAAAAGCTTAAAAGGATTTTTGGCAAACACCACATCCCTGTTTATTTCAAACCCATGAACACACTAAGGCAGAGACTTGTCCACCCAAAGGATCCGATACCAAACCATAAAAGGAGCAATATAGTATATGCAGTCCAATGCAGTGAAGAGTGTTCAGACCTCTACATTGGAGAAACTAAACAGCCATTAAACAGAAGAATGGCCCAACATAGGAGAGGTAACAGCTCAGGATCAGAATCAGCAGTACACCTCCATTTGAAGGACAAAGGGCACTCTTTTAAAGATGAGGATGTACACATACTAGACAAAGAAGAGAGGTGGTTTGAGAGAGGAGTTGAAAATCCCTCCCTCAACAGAGGTGGTGGCCTCCGGCATAGTCTGTCTGCTACCTATCAGGCTGTACTTTCCACAGTACCCAGGCAAATCAAGGAGCCTTCACCACCAGGTCACAGCTAACGATCCATTCTTGATGGGTTTCAGCACCTTAGGCCATTGTTTACCTTAAGGCCATGGACACTAATGTCTCCCTAACGAGCCTATTAAGGCTTTGTTCATCTTATGAGCCAATCAGACCAGGGGACAAGACGTCAAGCTGACTATAAGAAGGTCTCTTGCACTAGCTGTATTCAGACCGATGAAGCTGTTTGGATGAACAGCGAAACGTTTCTATCTCTCAAAAAAGAAGTCCAGTAGCCATGACTCAACTCCCAGATAAACGCACCTGGATGACTGAGAATCTTCACAGACGTATCATCTGTATTGGCTCTTCAAAGCACAAGGCTCCTGGTTGGCCAGAGATGGGTTAGAAGTAGGAGTTTAATGCAAAAACACATGCTCTCCACTGGGGAAGCCTGGCATCCATCTTGCCAAGTGAACTTTTAAGAACTCTCTCCTGGCAAATTACATCCCTTGCCATGTTTGGACTTTTATACCTGCTTTGAAAAAGAGGGCTTGTGCTCTCGAAAGCTAAGCAACTGTTTTTATTTTTCTACTAGCAGCCTATGAAGGTATCACCCATAGTCTAGTTTTAATTTTCTTATTTGAAATGGGAGGTCCTTCTTTTCCCTTTTCTTTGTTGAAAACAAGTCCTACCACATAGTATCAGGTGTAACAAATCTACTCTCCATAGGCCCTGAGGCAGATGGTTTATTGATTTCCTCCCTGTAATTCACCATTTGTGAGTAGGTGACAGTGGCATCTCAGCTGCTAGCAATCACACCTAAAACACTGTCAGGAAGTAAAAAAAAATACATTTAGCTACCAGGTAAGCAAGTTCCAGAATATGGTTTCACCGCTCCCCTTGTTGATTTGTTATATAGGAACACTAGATGCTGGACCAAGTTTTCAAAACCTGTTACAGAAACATCTACAGCTACCTGAAGAGCTGACATCTATTAAACATAAGCATGACCAAGTGACACTAATGCTGTTTAGTTCCCAAACATAAATTAAATTAAATTAAATCAAGTTAAATCTATTAAATTATAAAGCAATTAACCTAAAATGAAATTCTGTTAATGATTTGAAATTTAGGTACTGTATGTATGTTGTTAAAAGTTTGGGAGCGGGGGAGCTGTGAAATAGAATTAGGTAGGATCTAGGCCTTGAGCAGAAAGAATGAACTGGTAAAAAGCTGAGATGATTGAATGCTGTACTACATGAGGGATAATAATAATTAACTGTGCTGCTTATATGCCGACCCATAGCTGTTCAAGTACTCTCTGGGCAGTTTGCCCTCCATCATTCAGGGAAAGCTTGCCTGAAGAGGAAGGTCTTTGCCTGCTTCTAGAGATGGGCACGACTCAGAAAAATTGTTCGT
The DNA here is from genome assembly GCA_023846285.1 of Phrynocephalus versicolor. Taxonomy (NCBI): domain Eukaryota; kingdom Metazoa; phylum Chordata; class Lepidosauria; order Squamata; family Agamidae; genus Phrynocephalus; species Phrynocephalus versicolor. The sequence goes on from JAHTLZ010000010.1 coordinate 69,272,409, forward strand.
TTTCGTTTTCGTTTTCGGCTAGGGGTCCGTTTCGGCTCGTTTCCGTTTTCGTGAGCTAATTTCAAAATTTTTCGTTTTCGTTTCATTACGTAACAAAAATGAAAAAACGAAAACGAAATTTTTTTCGTTTCTTCCCATTTAGCTCCATTATGTGTTTTTCCAGTAACGAAAAACGAAAATTGGCTCAAAATTAGTCGTTTTGTTTCCGTTTCCGTTCCAGTTCTGAGCCGTTTTTCGTTTTTCGTTTCGTTACGTAATGGAAACGAAAAACGAAAACGAAAATGAAAATACCGCTAAGTCGTGCCCATCTCTACCTGCTTCCAGAAAGACAGCAGAGATGAGGCAGTCTAAACTGTGTCAGATCTAATCAATCTCATGTAACTCCAGTGGTACCTCTTAAAATGGATTTAATTTGCTCTGTGGGTCAATTGGTTTAAAGAATTTTTTGTCTGACGAAATGTGGTTTCCCATAGGAATGCATTGGGAATGGATTAATCCATTCCAGAAGCTAGGTTAAAGGCAAAAATAACTGGTTTCTTTTCCCTGGGAACATGCGGAATGGTTTTTCGTCATGCGAAGCATCGATAGGAAATTTTTTTGTCATACAAAGCATGCCTATTCCTGGAAATCTTTTTCTTCCTATGAGATTTTTTCTCTTAAGAGGTACCACTGTATTTCAGAATCCAACTCTTACAATGTGTATGTGAATAAATAAAACTCGTTTGTAAGTAATGACTGATATGTATCGTCTTCCTCCCCAAGCACATACATGTCTTTAATTTTCTTAATATGAGAGCATGTACAAGAAATTTCTATTTCTAATTATAGCCCATTTAATTTTTTTAAAAAATAATGCATTTCAAAAAAGTGATATAAATAAAAGAAAATCTCAATTTTTCCTTTCTTTTAAGTGATCATGAAATGCTAAAGATGAGGGATTAGACATGGGCACGGAGCGGCGAAATTCTCGTTTCCGTTTTCGGTTATCATTATCGTTATGTAACGGGTAACGGTAATGAGAATTACTCCACTCCAGCTCGAACCCGACCCGATAAAAGATAAATTGGGTCTGATTTTTCGTTGTCATTCATGGCATCGCAGCAATCGCGTGATGCCAAGCAGCACAGAAAAAAAGTTTTTGTTTTTTTTAAAAAAACCCGCTTCCCGGCCAAAAAAGCAGGCAAAAATATGCCTGCCCCAGTGAGGGCACCTACCAGAGAGGGGTGGTTTCTGGGGGGGTCCCCGGCCTCCCCCCCTCTCCTGTCCTGGGCTGCTGGTACCAGGCTGGGGGGGGCATCCTTGTCGTCTCCATTTGCCATGCAGTGGGGGGGGATCCAAAATGGCGACCACAATATTTATTTTTAAATTGTGGTCCAAAAACCCACCAAAGCAAAACAGAAACATTTGAAAATTAGGTATTTGAAATGCCTGATTTTTTATAGTAGCAGCAGTGGATTTTTCTTGCAATAAAACGTCTCCATTGATTTTATTTTATTTTATTTTTAGTTTTATTTTTTTACACCTGCGCAATGATGGGCTGGCCATGGGATGGGACCATGCAATTTTTTTGACCCATTCCACCAATTGCATGGCCAGGTTTTGACTGAGACTTCTGGATGTGCCAGAGGGCATAAAAAGCCACTAACCCTAACCCTAACCCTAAGCCTAACCCCACGCCAGTACACTGTCCTTCTTAGTGGGTCAGAGGCACCCAGATGTGCAGCCCACTAACCCACCCTAACCCTAACCGTAACCCTAAGCCTAGCCCTTAGCTTAACCCCAACCCTAAGCATAACCTGTACGCCAGTACACTGTCCTTCTTAGTGGGTCAGAGGCACCCAGAGAGGTGCCTCTACCACTTACCCCAACCCTAATATAATAATATGTACGGTACGCGCTAATCCCTTGTTAGTGGGTCAGAGAGGTACCCAGAGAGGTGCCTCCCAGAGCCCACTACCCTAACCCCAACCCCAACCCCAAACGACAAACGACAAACAGAAATGACAATTTTTTGAAAATTTCCGCAACAAACAGAAACGGCCCGAAATGGACCGGTTCCGACAAACGATAACTTGAAATGTCATTTTTTCTGGTCGTGCCCATCTCTATGAGGGATTTTACAGCAAATCACACAATCAATTATTTTTTAAAGGTGAATATCTAAGTTCTACAATATTTGATTTTCTGATTTATAGTGCAAATACTTTTCCACTGGGCCTCATAATCTCCTACTGCAGATTTTGTGTAAATTCTAGAACACATGCATCAGCTGTTCCCTGGGACTGTATGTTGAAAACCAGTAGTAAAATAACTGTCTCTGTCTGTCTCTGTCTCTGTCTCTGTCTTGTTTCATTCTCTTCATTAAAAAGAAAAATAATCCTCTGGAAATTCCAAAAGCCACAGGATCACCTGCAATGTAGCTGACCATCATGTAATTGACATTCATTGGAGACTTATGATAAAATCAAGCCGTCCCTGATAGTAGATAAGACCTTAAATTTAAAGCAGGGATCCTCAATCTATGGCCTGCGGATCAGATCTGGCCCACCAGGGTCTTTAATCCATCCACTGGCCATTTCAGACCCCCCACTTGCCCGCCTTGAGCCAAAAAACTCACTGCATGCAGCAGCAGTGCTGCTGCCTCAGCCACCAACCAATAAGCATATGTGTCCTGGCAATTTCTCTCCCTCAGGGCCCAGATCCTTTCCACGCAGCAGCACCCCTGGGTAGGGAGGGGTTGGTCAGTCTCCGCCTAGCTCCCTTGGCCTCGCTGGTGTGTAGGGAGGCAGTGTGGTGGCCGTGGTGGTGCTGGAAAAGCGGTGTACTGTCTTACCTGCCCGTGCTGCCACCCCATCCTCTTCTGAGTCGTGGAATAGGAGCGGGGCTTCTGGACCCATCCCGGGTTCTGCAGGTGAGATGCACGCTGGGAGAACCTCCTGCACATTAAAGCTGCGACTGGTGCAAGTGGATGGTACTTTTCCTGCTGTGGGGCTAAGAGAGGGGTGTGTGTAATGCAACACACTCTGCCAATTTGGAGCCAACATCTCCAATGCACCTGGTGAATGGAAATGTGACTGGGGCTGCCTTTTGGAAGGCCGTTGACAGGAAGAGGGGTCAGGCTGCTCTGTCGAGAGCTTATTCACTTGGCAGCCACCAATGCTTCTGAAATCCTGCTGGTAAGGGAGGCTCAGAAGGCCTGCCCTGGCTGGCCAGCTTGCCAGGCAACCTCTACCCTCCCCAGCCCACCTTCCTGCCTGCCAGGGCCAGTTTCAGATGTGTGTGTGTGTGTGTGTGTGTGTGTGTGTGTGTGTGTGTGTGTGT
>JAHTLZ010000010.1:69275739-69361739 GCA_023846285.1 Phrynocephalus versicolor
TGTGTGTGTGTGTGTGTGTGTGTGTGTGTGTGTGTGTGTGTGTGTGTCTGTCTGTCTGTGTGTGTGCATCCAGGGGAAGGGGCCATAAGCAGAGTCAGACCCAAGGCAAATAGGAGCTAGCTGTCCAAAGGGTGTGCTCAGGAAGAAGATGGCAGAAGTGTCAGGAAAGCCAGGTGGGAGTCCCAAATGGAGGTGCCATTGTGGCCCCTGGCAATGAAGCCGACGGTCTGGAACAAACCCAGGCACAAGGCCTGTTCTGTTCGAGCAAATGCTGAGGGGGTCTGGGACAGCCAATCACACACACAGCAGGTGGGGTGGGGTGGGGTTGAGCCAAAATGAGAGCCCCCTAAGCTGCTTCCTTCAGCTTCTGGTTTCAGCTGTTGGCACGGTCCCTTCTATGGGGAAGGAGCCCAGGTAACTCAGAGTGTGTGGCGGGGGGGGGGGAGCCTCCCTCTGCCTCCAGGTAGGTCTCAGTCCATCACAGGCAGGCTCCCCCAACACCCACCAGAGCCCATACTTCCCATTGAAATGTTATTTGTTTATGTTGATTACAATTGTAATTCATTTTAAATATTGCATTCTTTTTCTTGTTTTTTGTGCACTATAAAAACATGTGCAGTGTGCATAGGAATTTGTTCATATTTTTTCAAACTATAATCCAGCCCCCAACATTGTCTGAGGGATAGTGAACCAGCCCCCTGTTTTAAAGTTTTGAGGACCCCTGATTTAAAGCACACTGAAATCAAGGCATCCAAGTGATGTCAAGAAGCCTAATACATTTTAATTTTTAATTGGGTGCCAATGATTTTACATTCAAACTGTGTGTTAGACTTTCTAATTCAAAAATCTGAACAGCAAAGTTGGAAATGGTGATTTTGATGATTTGGAAGTGTTTGTTTCATCTTAAGTATCTGAGTTGTAATAGAATCAGGTGTTTATGATAAAGTCAGGACCAAAAATGTGGCATCCTGGTTGCTCTATTTAGTTAGCAGCATTATCAGTGGGCTAGAACGCTGAAAACTGCGATCAGCTCGGTGGTTCAAATCCTGGGTGCTACGCAGCAGAGTGACCTCCCATTGTTAACCAGAGCTCCTGCCAACCTAGCTGTTAGAAAGCATGTAAACGCAAGAAGATATGTAGGTACTGCCATAAAAAGCAGGAAGATAAAAAGTGTTCCATGTGCAGAAAAGCATTCAGCCATGCCGGCCACATGGCCACGGGCTTGCACAACACCAGCTCTTTGGCTTGAAAATGGAGATGAGCACCACCCCTTGAGTTGGACACGACTAGCACACATGTGCGGGGGGAACCTTTACCTTTTAAAGTTGCATTACCTTTAATTTTTCTTTCATATATTTACACTAACCTTTATTTGACCTGATCTTACAGGTAACTTTAGTGCACTTGGCCATTTGGCCTATTATCATAGCCGACATCTTCATTCCCAGTCTCTGACTCCACTGCCAGACTCCTTTAAATGCTGAGATTACATTATTTAATTTAACTGCCGCCACTGCCCTCTGTTCCCCAGGCTATTGTCCTTTTGTGTTGCCATTAGAGACTAGCCTTTGGGAGGGTAAACAGTGTCAAGCTGGAGGTGGTGTCTTCTTAATCTCTTCTAGACAAGACAGACATGGTGATGCCGAATCTTACCTATAGCTCAATATATAATGGGAGTACATCAGTTAAAAAGCTAGATCAAAGCAGCAGCTAACATTATACCAGATTATGCAAGGATGTCGAGCAGTGATTTTAGTGTGGATGTGTAATTTACGTCTTTTACAGTTGCATGAGGCAAAATGGAGTAGAAAATAATGACAGACCCGATAAGAAATGATGTTACTTAATTTGGAATTTTATTGAAAACTAGAAGAAAGCAGATGATCGTACATCTAAGGGCTCACAAGTCTACAATAAAGTTCATGCCATTGCTTCCCAAATTGGTGGACACACATTCCAGTGTTGGTGGAAGACTAGGAGATAATCATAATAAGAACAACAAAGTGCAACTATAAACTCATTTTTTTAAATTTTCAAAATTCATATTATGCAACTGATGTAAACAGTTTGACTAGGTCTTTGTGACTGTTTTAATTTTAGGTTACAATTTTACTTTTTGTTTTTAATTGAAAGGGGTTGGATGATGGAAACAAGAAATTGAGTATAAGAAGAATGAAAAAAAAAGTCTCATAACTTTCCCCCATGAACTCTTTCTTTAAAGTGATGGGAGAAATGGCTAGGCCTCTGTAATAAACAGATAGAACATATCTATCTCTGTTCTGATAAATTTAATGAACAATATGGTTGTATGAGAAATGTAATCTCTTTCCAATTTGATGCAAATTTACTGACCTTGCACTTCTGAAAACAAAATAGAAGATTTGGGTACTTTTCAAGTCTTCATCCTCAAATCCTGCAGTTCCCCAACTGTAGAAGCAACCCAGAATAATAGTCCTGAATAAGCTGTTTGTTTTGGTATTTAACTGTACAATCTATTCTTGCTTTTATTTTATTTTAATTTATTTGTACAAATATACACAACTTTTTCCATTTTCCAAAGATAAGCTGGAACGTACCTCACTGATAATCCATATACTTCTGAAATATGGTGAAATTTGTTCACCTTTGGAGCACATGATGGCACTTATGCACAAATGTCTGGGTATTAGACATTTGTATATGATTTGGAAAAGCACCTTCAATAGGCATCCATTTAAAATTGCAATCAAAACCTATTCTAATCAGTAGGAAAACTTTAAAACTACATACCTTTGCAAAATATACACAAAAATGTGGATTTTTCAAAAAAAAAATCTGCATTTTTCAAAAACTGTATACAAAAATCCACACAACTTGTCATGCGGACTTTTAAAATAACTGCTAACAAGAAAGCAAATTTAAAAGTTAAAAACCCATCTCAACCCAAGCTTGACAGTCTCATGCTAGGATCATGACAGTATAAGTACTTTGAAAGGTTATTTATTTTGGATTACATTTGCCAAATACATTATGGCTGAAAGATTCTGGCAATTATAACCCCCAAATTAGTTTTCTCAAGCTCTGCTGATAATTAACTTGCTATAGGCAAAAATATCGTCATTTATTTGAAACCATTTACAAAGCAAACATATTTGTTGTTATCTTATGTACAGGCACAGAGTTTAAGGATATGCTAACAGCTATCATCATCAACTTAGAACTTGCTCATGAAGAACTTTTTGAATTTTTGTAAATCCAAACATGATATGAACTATATTTAGATGAATGGTATACTGAAATATGGAATATTACTTTAAACGATAAATTGACATGTACTTTAAAGATTTAAAAAGGAATGTTAAAAAGAGATTTTTTACGATATTTGGGGTAGATTTATTGAATATGTGTTTGTAAGAAATAGAGTAAAGCTTCCGTTCAACAATCAATTCTGTTCTGGAGGGGAGGATAAAGAATAAAAATAAGAATGTTCTCATTGGTGAAGGGGTACACTGTTGAAGATGTTTTGTTTTCTTTGTAATTTGCATTTTGCATTTTTTTGTATTTTATATAAATAAAACTTTTTATAATTTTTTTAAAAAGAACTTTTGTAAATTATAGTCAAAAATCAAATTGGTTAAAAAAATTCCTCATCCACCCCCGTCTGGGTGTATCAAATGTCATTGTTCTATATATTTGGCAAGAAAATTCCTCTTTTAAAGGAGGAAGAAGGCAGACAGACAATGAGATATGACCAAAAGTTTAATCTAATTATGGTAAAGCTCTTATTATCTATGCTTATCTAGGATTTCACATATATCTCTGAGGTAAAACTGTGTCCTTCTCTGTCTCCAGTCCATGACACAATCAACTTTCCCCTTTACCGTCTGGCACATTTAGAAGTTAGGGCACATTCCTGGGGTGGGGGTAGGGTTTTTGGCTAAGTGCAGAGGCAACCATTTTGCAAGGCTCCTCCTAGATGTGTAATGAAGGGAGGGAAGTAATCACCCTGGCTTCATTAAAATATTAATGTCTACATTAATTTTCATATAACACATAGTTTCCAGCTCCCATTTGTAGTCTAGTCCGTTCTGTAACATTTAAGTTCCCATTTTATTTTATTTTTATCTCAGTTTATTATCTGCAAGGGAGAAAAAATATTTACAAATAAACATGCACAAATGCCAATCCAGTGCAGTACATCATTGGTAAACCCTGACTCTTATCACTTGCTGTTCCATTTCACTGTGGAATGCCATACAGGAATACGGAATGAGATTCACAGCACAGCTTGATAAATTACCTTTTGGACTGCATCACACAGAATCCCTTAGCCAAAATAGTCACTGGCCATGTTGGCTAGAAACTGCTTAATGTTGCACTCCAAGAAAATAAGAATATAAGTTGACCATTTTTCTCTTACAAATGGAGCAATTTCCTTTGCACTTTAGAAGGGTAATAAGTATCTGAGAAGGCTGTTCAAATGACATTCTCAAGAGAAATAAATGCAGACTAGAGATGGGCACGAATAAAAAAAATGACATTTCAGTTTTTCATTTTTCATTTTCGTTTTTCATGAAATTTTTGAAAAAAATTCATTTCATTTTTTCAGTTTTTGTTTTTTGTTTTTACCCCCTTTTTGCGCGATTTAAAGCATTTCCGCGAGCGGGCGTCCCCCAATGCCCCAGAAAACACTAAAAAATTTATGCTGAGAGAGACACAGTATAGACTAGGTAAGCAGGGAGGCTGCAAAGGCAGCGGCGGGCGTTGCCCAGGGTGTAAGACAGCAGCAGAGTGACTGCACTGCGGGGCAGGGGAGGGTACTCACCGAGAGGTACGCATGCACACAGGGAGGCTGCAAGAGAAATCTCCTCTTTCTCTCCCCTAAGAGCCAGGCTGCAGCCAGCAGGAACACAGAGACACACACCTGCCTGGCTGGCCTAAAGTAACGAGTCGCAGAGACATCAATCCCACCCTAACTCCCACCGGAGATTGCAAGAAGGACGGGGGCTGCCAGAGCTTTTTATGCCCTCTGTGGCTGCCAGACCTGCCCAGCCTGCAACCTGGGCATGCTATTGGTTGAAATTGTCCAAGAATTTACATTATCCCATCACATGCCTTGCATCCATCTTGTGGCTGGGATCCATTTTGTGTCATCCTTAAAGGGAAAAGAAAAAATACATTGCGATGGGAGAAAGACAAAAACAAACGTTTTAAGGACCGCAACCCCCTGGTAGGTATTATCAGGCAGAATAAATAATTATCGCTCAGTTTTTACAGATATTCAGGACGTTTTTTAACATTTAAAAACAGCTCATTTCATTGCGCGTCGCCATTAACGAAAATGAAATGTAATGAACCTAATTTTCATGGCTCTGTTCGGTTTGTTCCAATTTCATCACAATTTTTGTTACTCGTTTCATTATGTAACGAAACAAATAACGAATAACGGAACAATTTTTTTTTCATTTTGTGCCCATCTCTAATGCAGAGTTCTTTCATTGAAACAGATATTCATTTCCTTATCATTATTTAAAAATACTGAATAAAATTTGTTTCGGTTAAGTGTTCAACTTGGAATTGACTTATAAGGGGTTTAAAAATAGAAAATGCTCGAAAAGGTAGTTTTCTTTTCTTTTTCTTTTTTTCCGGAAATCCCACTTTTAATTAATGCTGCCATAGAAAATACATCTTGGTCATTTCACTTTTGGTCACGAGTGAATAACCTCATGACAATTTTTGATGAATTTTCTTGATTTTTCTTTGAAAACTGGAAAATATGTGAATATTTCTTATATTTTTATAATGTGCTGGAATATTACCTCTGCTTGTGTAATGACTGACAGCCAAGTATAAACAAGATTCCAACCAAACACAACTACCCAACTTACCGAACCATAGTCCTCTTGAGTGTAAACCAAGCAATGGCTTGCTATTTTTTATACATATAAATAATGGAAAATACATGGAGGGAAAAGCACCAATAATTGACATGTGTGGGTAGATTTGTTTATCTTCTAGCTGAATGGAAGTTCAGAGGGGAAATATGTGTCTGTCTATTCCTGGGAAATTTCTCAATGTTTTTGATTTGCATGCCACAGTGCTCAGCTAAACATCTGGTGTGTGAACTCCATCAGATAGTCCAAGAAATGAAACATGAAAATGGGAAGTGTTACTGGCTCTAATTTAATTACTCATTGTCTGAAAATCATGGGTGTGCACCAACCACAACCTTCCAATCTAGATCCCATTACAGCAGTTTTGGGAAGGGGGGGGGGAACAGCTCAAGTTGCCATACTTGCCCGTTGGCCTGGTTTCGCCTGGATGTCAAGAATGCCAGTCAGTAACCATCAGTTCAGCCAGGTTTTTAAGTCTTCATTTTTTAATACGTGTAAGTTTCTACCTCATATATGACCTACTGGATCTTTGTGATTAGGAGTAAGTGAAACAAGAGTGGGGACCCACAGAGCAGCCATTGGAACTGTTCAGGGCAGAGGAAGATGTTGGGGGGACAGCTGCTACATTCTTATGGAAGAAGGAAAGGCAAGGGAGTGTTGGTTGTCCCCATGCTGTCCCCAAACTTAAATACTTTGGATGGCCTTGGGGACACTCCCCCTAAGCTGAAAGTACTGTTGCTAAATGTCAGGTTGGTAAATAGAAAAGTAACAGCAGTTCAAGACTTGAACTTGCATGAGCATGCAGAGTATCTTTGCATTACAGAGACTTGGCAGGAGGAGGCTGGGGGCATTGATCTCACTCACCTTTATTCATTGGGATTTTCTGTGCAGCAGCAGGCAAGACATTGGAAGGTAGGGAGGTAGAGTTGCAGTGGTCTGTTGTGATTCCACTTCCCCTCACCAGGTATCACACACACAGCCAGTTTTCCTGACTTTATAAAAGTGGGAGCCCAGGACACAATAGGGATTCTGTTAGTATACCATCCACTCCTTCTCCCCTAAACAGCCTTCATTCCTGAGTTAGCTGAACTGGTCTCGGGGATGGTGTTGGAATCCCCTAAGCTTGTTGCACTGGAAGACTTAAAATCCATGCTGAGACAGTTTTGTCAGGAGTGGCTCAGGACCTTGTGTTCTCTAGGATGAACATTAGAGATGGGCACGACTCAGAAAAATTGTTTGTTTTCATTTTCGTTTTCGGCTAGGGGTCCGTTTCGGCTCGTTTCTGTTTTCGTGAGCTAATTTCAAAATTTTTCGTTTTCGTTTCGTTACGTAACGAAAACAAAAAAACGAAAATGAAAACGAAAATGAAAATTTTTTCGTTTCTTCCCATTTAGCTCCATTATGTGTTTTTCCAGTAACGAAAAACTAAAATTGGCTCGAAATTAGTCGTTTCGTTTCCATTTTCGTTCCAGTTCTGAGCCGTTTTTCATTTCGTTACGTAACGGAAACGAAAAACGAAAATGAAAACGAAAATACCGCTAAGTCGTGCCCATCTCTAATGAACATATGTCTGTCCCAAATGGTAACTGCCCCCACTCATAACTCACGGCACCCTCTACATGTGGTTTTGTGTATTGGGGTAGACATTGGTAATTTGTTTGTGGAAGAATTCTCTTATTTCTGTTTTGATGGAGAGACCATTATCTGAGGGGATTTAGACTAGAGATAGGCCTTAAATGAAAAGCCAAATGCTGTTTCATTGTTTCATTATTAATGAATTGTTTTGTAACAAAATTAAATGATAGGATGCATTTCATGATGAAACAAAATGAAACACCATATTTTTTCTCTTGGAAAGAAATGATTCATCCCAGATGCACCAAAATTGCAGGGTAGCTTTTTTGAACTCTTTCCTTTAAGCCCCCCCCCTAAATTTGGAGAAATTTGGAGATTAGGGGGCTGAGTTATTAAACTCCAATGGAGGTCCCCCCCGGAGAAAATCATTCCTAAATGACTCAAACACCTAATAGCTCCCCATGGACCCCCTTTGAAGTTTATTAAGTCATCCCCCTGAACCCCAAACCTCTCCAAATTTGAGGGCCTTAAAAGAAAGATTCCAAAGAAGCTACCCTGTGATTTTGGTGCCTCTAGGACTCAGTGGAGCCATTATATGAAATGAATTGTTTTGTTTTGTTTCATTCCAAAAATTCTTTAAAAATTTGTTACTAACGAAAGGAAAGGAAAGGAAAGGACAAACAAAACAAAATGTAGCACTATATTTTCATTTAGTGCCCGTCTCTAGTTTAGACTCATCATAACTCTGCAAGAGTAGGGGAACACTTAGGATGGTCCAAATGGTTTCCTGATAATCCTTGGGGAGTTTCCTGTTGCCTTGGCAGGTGAATCTGTGGAAGCCCAGGTTGATCTTTGGAAAAGGAAAATGACCAGGGCCACTAGACACAAGCACTTATAAGTAGAGATGGGCACGACTTAGCGGAATTTTCGTTTCCGTTTTCGTTTTTCGTTTCCGTTACGTAATGAAACGAAAAATGAAAAACGGCTCAAAACTGGAACGAAAACAGAAATGAAACGACTAATTTCGAGCCAATTTTCGTTTTTTGTTACTGGAAAAGCACTTAATGGAGCTAAATGGGAAGAAACGAAAAAATTTTTGTTTTCATTTTTGTTTGTCGTTTTCGTTACACAACGAAACGAAAATGAAAAATTTTGAAAATTAGCTCACGAAAACGGAAACGAGCCGAAACGGACCCCTAGACGAAAACGAAAACGAACAATTTTTCTGAGTCGTGCCCATCTCTACTTATAAGTGTAGGCACAAAGTACAGTCAATCTGGCTCCGTGGTTTATCGGGGAGCTGGTGGGGATGGAATGTGCAGGACAGAAACAATGGCAGAAAACTTAGTGTGAATTTGACTTGCTGTACCCACCAGTTCCTTGAAACTACCTGCTGTCCTGCCTTGGTTTCATACTTGCAGATTTGTACCACACCTTAGTAACTGCCTTGCCAGCTTACTTTACCATTCTCTGGCAAAGTGTCAACAGGGAAATCCCCTTTGCACATTTTGAGGTGTGACCACAGCTCAGTGGCTAAAGGACTTGGTTAGCAATTGTGGAAGGCCCTACATTTAGTGGCTCCAGTTAATAGGATCCTCAGCAGGAAGTCTGGGAGCAGGAATAAATACAAATTTGCTTCCTTTTAAATCCCAGGCATGATTCATTGTCCGTCTATCTCTCTATTTCTTAGGTTACTGCAGATGACTTAAAGGCCATTAAAGTTCAGGGAGAGCAGTTGGAGATATTACCATTTGAAAAGAGGATGGGGCTAGGAAAATATTTGACTGTGAAAGCCAACATGCCCTCTCTAAACATATATTTGAAATATCCAGCAAAAATAGCACTCTTGTACCTAAAGTCTTTAGTACGATCAAGAATAATAATATAATAAAATGGAGCTACTTGGTTACAGGACTAGTTTTCTCTAATTGCTGAGAAATTCAATCAATGTAGCACTTACGCACATGCAATTTATGCTCCACCACATGTTCAAAAGAAGATCTAGCAAATGTCCAAGATAACACTATTGAAATTCCTTATTTCTGGTTAAAAAAAGAAAATCTAATTATCTTAACATTTAAATTTGTCTTAGGCTCAGAGGTTAAATTGTACATATATTTCATGCATGTCCATTATTTTAAATTGTACAATGCACCACTACAAATAAAGAAGATATACCATATATACTTTGATATAGATTCCTGCATTGAGCACTGGATTGGATTTAGTTATTCTATGATTCTTGAATGCTGATCTCGTCATTAAGTATTTAAAATCGGGACTGGAGAAATTATCCTGTGGTGTGTGGTTGGGGCCTTTTAGCTTAATAAATGGTAAGCGGGAACATGATGGTGGAAATCCATCCAATTATGCATAGTGATAAGAAACCAGAAGCTTCTCTTCCTTTTTCAATAATAGCGGAACAAGGAGTCGTCTGCTGTAGCTGAGTGGTGCAGGACCGTCCACTGAAACTGAATTGTGGGAGATCCAGAACAAGTGAAAAGAAATACAGTATGTCTTCCCACAGTTGATCTTAGAATCATGAAATATTTGAGTTGGAAGGAGCCTATAAGGTCCAAAACTGCTGTTCAATGCAAGAACCCAAGTCAAAACAAATACGCTTTTCATCAACAGATTCTCTGTGGCTGTTTCTCGATTATGAAACAGGTGGCTCGTGGACTGGGCATGGGGGTACTTCAACCTCAAATTTGCAAAGAATAGGCAAGTGGACACTGCCCATTGAACAGCTGATTGATGCCCCACCAAACAAATGACCAGGGGTCCTTACAAGGTTTGGAGTGGCTCCTGCCCAACGGCAAGTGGGACGCTGACAAAGCAACTTGCTGAAAGGACTCAGATTTAACTGGGCAGCTGAGCGGTGGAGGCAGCATTGACAGAGCTGGTACTGGGTAAAGCTCTGTTTTTGTTTTTATATATGTCTATTTAGTTTTTGCTATCTGATATAGTGCTATATCAAATAGCAACAAATTAATATATACAGCATATGCATGTATTAAAAATAGAGATAGGTGTTTTGTTTTGGAAGGGGTCAGAACCAGGACCCACCCTCTGAAATGATATCAACCACTGTCTTATGTTTGTTTGGGTCATGTGGGGCAAAACTTTAACAAGGAAGCAAGTTCCAAGATGTTTTCTTTCCTTCTCCTTGGCACTGGCCAATCAGACAGGGAGGTGGGATGATGCATATCCTTGCATAGCTCCTGATTGGCCAGCTCCAGGGAGAAGAAAAGATGTTGTGTCATCTGCTTCCTCATTGGAGTTTCGCCCCATGTGACTCAAAGGAAGGGAAGTCAGTGGTTGATTTCATCCCAGAGACCCAGTTCTGAACAGCAGTTGTGCTTCCATGTTTTGTTTCGGAACCGGACCCCTTCTGAAATGAAACACCCCCCTTTAATTATAAATAAAACCACATCAGAAGGTGTGGTTGGTTGTGAGAGTCACTTGCACTGTCAGGACCAGGCTCGTACCTGAACCTTCAGACTCTAGTCTGTGCATGTAGGATTGGCTCTACTTCTGTGGGAGAAAGCTACACTATTGTTCACAGGATTGGGTCCTCTACCTGCAACAGGTGCTGGGCTCCTCAGGAGTGTCAACTGTGAAACCTGTGAACTGGGCTCTTTAGGAACTTTGTGGAATAAGCTGCCATTGAGGGTGGAGGAGTCTCCTTCTTAAGGTTTTTAAGCAGAGGCTGGGTGGCCATTTGTCAAGAATACTTTTATGGGGGTTCCTGCATCTGACTGGATGGCCCTGGAGGTCTATTCCAACTCAATGATTCTATGAACTGGCGTCTCCCCACAAATCTTGGCCTCAACAACAAAGCATGTGGCTCTTGCATTCCTGAGTTCCTGCTACCCAGGCAGTAACCCTGCTCCACTTCAAATTCTTGTTTGATCCTGCCTCACCTTTCTTCATGCTCTTGAATTCTGCTGATACATGCTGCCCTGGTTTGTTCCACCTGGCTCCTGGCTCCTGGACTGTCTGACTCCAGTTTGCCTAACAACTTGGTCATTGCTCATCCGGACTGGAACTACTGCTATGGTAGACTGAGTCCTTGATTGGCTGGACTATTGTCACCTGGTCCTGCAGGCTGCAGCCTGGCCCTCAAATGGGTCGTGGTGCCTTTGGTTTCCAATGCATCTTGATTTCTCAGTTTCTGTGTGTGGGAAAAAAAGCCTGACTATGCTGTAGATCTAGTAGGTATATTTCTAATAAGTATGTGCATATATTTAGTATATGCTGGTCTATATTATGAAGGTTTCATATATTTTTCCCTATTCCAAAAGGACAATGTGTAGATTGTCTAGCTATTGGAAAAGTGTCTACAAGCTCTATCACAGGCGTAGACACTTTACTAAGAAGACATTCCAGAGTGACAAGTACAGCAAAAGAACTGCTTAGAGAATTTTTTTGAGTGGGTGGCAAGTCTCATTCACTGATTCATGGCAGGCCCAGTTTAAAAAAAAAGCAATTAGCCACACATAAAAGTAAACAGAACGCTGGCTGACACTGAAAGACATAATTTACTATTGCCTGTGAAGGTGAAAACCATGCCAAAAGGAAGCTAAGACTTCTCTTTCTCTCTCCCTCTCCCTCCCTCCCCCCCTCTCTCGCAATTAGGAATTAATCAGTTTTCAATGTATTCCTATGGGAAATTTGTACAAAGGAAAATTTGCTTAACATAATTTCATTTGGAATGAATTAATTCCTTTATACAAGATACCACTGTATCAGAGTTCCTCCATTTCAGGTGGAATGTTACCAAAAAGTCTGGTTTCTATGGCCTCCTCTTTGTTTTCCCCTTTACTCTTATAAAGACAGGGAGTTGCTGCTATCTCTCAGCACTCTAGAATGAATATTTGCTTCTCACCTACTCCCAGGTCCCTTGAACTCAGCACCATGTTAAACAATCTAGCAGGAAGCCTGTTATAGTCACTGGGTATTGTTCAAGGCTCCTTTGCTTTTACAGGGTTTAGCATGCCTATGCATTAAGAATCAGGGGAGGGGGTCCATTTTAATCTTACCAGGACATCTACTTTCTGATATTGCTTCATCTGCTTTACCATAGCATTACTATAGCTTACTACTAGAGATGGGCACGAAACAAAAAAAAATGGCATTTCGGTTTTTCATTTGTCGTTATTTATTTATTATTTATTTTTAAACTTTTATACCGCTCCTACTTCCCAAGCGGGAACTCAGGGCGGTTTACACAAAAACACAAAAGGCAAAGAACAGTAGCAGTGGCAGGGGCAAACTTACAGCATATGGGGGGGGGAGGGAAAGGGAGAAAAAAAAGGTACTCTAGTCATTATTAAAGGCATCCCTGAAAAGGAGGGTCTTCAAACCTTTCCTAAAGGACGCCAGCGTTGGAGCCTGCCTCAACTCGCTGGGTAAGTTGTTCCACATAGGTGGCACCACCACCGAGAAGGCCCGCCCACGAGTAGTTGTCTTGCGGGCCTCCCTCGGGGGGGATCGTCTGCAGCGAGAGGGCCAAAGATGAACGGGTGGGTTGGGCTCGATCTGATTGTCAGTGAAGCCGCTCTGCCAGATAAACAGGGGCCAAGCCATGGAGGGTTTTGTAAGCCAAAACCAACACCTTGAACCTTATTCGGGAGGCAACGGGCAACCAGTGGAGGCGGACCAGGATGGGAGTGATGCGGTCGAAACGACGCGCACCAACCACCAGCCTGGCCGCCACGTTCTGGACCCGCTGCAATCTCCGAACAAGGTTCAAGGGGAGCCCCATGTAGAGAGTGTTGCAATAATCCAGCCTCGACATGACCAATGCCTGTACCACAGTCCTCAGGGAGCTCTCGTCAAGGTACGGGCGAATCTGGGTGATTAACCTTAGATGATAAAAGGCCGACCTGGTCACGGCTGACACCTGGAGCTCCAGGGTCAGGCCCAGATCCAGGACGACGCCCAGATTCCTCACTCTTTGCGCCAACTGGAGGGCAGACCCATCCAGACTGGGAAGAGGGCCACAGTACCCATCTGGGCAGCCCCCAAAGAACATAACCTCGGTCTTTCCGGGGTTGAGCTGGAGTCTGTGGGTCCTGGTCCAGTCCAAAACTGCAGCCAGGCAGCGATCAAGGGTCTGGACGGCCTCCACTGCACAGGTGGAAAAGGAGAGATAGAGCTGCGTGTCATCAGCGTACTGATGACAGCACACTCCAAAACTCCAGATGATCTCAGCCAGCGGCTTCATATAGATGTTAAAGAGCATTGGGGAGAGGGACGACCCCTGAGGCACCCCACAAGAGAGTGTCCAGGGAGCCGACAACTCACCCCTCAAGCTCACTCGCTGGGTACAACCCTCAAGGAAGGAGCGGAGCCAGCCAAAGGCCGAGCCCCCGATCCCCACCTCCGAAAGCCGCCCCAGCAGGATACTGTGGTTGACAGTATCAAAAGCCGCTGACAAGTCGAGGAGGACCAGCAGGGTAGAGCAACCCCTGTCGGCCCCCCTCAACAGGGCCGTCTCTGTCCCATGACGCGGCCTGAACCCAGATTGGAAGGGATCCAGGACATGGTTCTCCTCCAGGAACGACTGGAGACGCAGGGTGGCGACTCGCTCGACTACCTTGCCCAAAAAGGGAACATTGGCTATGGGACGGTAGTTGGACATATCGTCCACAGCCAAGCCAGGTCTTTTAATAATGGGCTTCACCACTGTCTCCTTCAGCAGACTGGGAAAGATCCCGTCCCTGAAGGAGGCTGAGGCAATTAGCGAAGCCCATTTTGGCATGCTCCCCCCTGTGATCTTAATCAGCCAGGACGGGCAAGGGTCGAATGGAGAAGCCGCGGGCCTGCAATGCCCCAGGGCCCTAGAGGCCTCCTCAGATGTAACAGACCCAAACTCAACAAACCGGAGCGACCGAGGCGGCCCAGTATCGGCCATGCCGGGGACTGGATCAGAGCAACCGGCGTCCAGCTCATAACGGATGGCCTCTATCTTGGTTTTAAAATAGGCTGCGAACGACTCACTAGTGAAATCACTAGGAGGAGGCCGAGGCAGACCAGGATTGGTGAGGTCTCGAACCACCCGGAACAACTCCGCGTGGCTATTCGAGGCCTCACCAATTCTCAGGGCAGCGAAAGATCTCCTAGCTGCCCTTATCGCATGAGAATAGCGACTGGTCAACGCCTTAACAGCAGCCCAATTTGAAGCCGTCCGAGCGTTCCGCCATCTGCTCTCTAGCCTCCTCCGTTCCTGCTTCATTGCCCGCAACTCCTCAGTAAACCAAGGAGAGGAGCGGGCTCGACACCGGATCAGGCGCTTGGGGGCGATCCGATCAGCAGCCCCGGCCACCTCCTCAAACCACCTTTGGGCCAGGGAGTCGACCGGATCATCATCCAGTCCGTCTGGTAAGACCCCCAGGGCCTCTGAGAACCGCACAGGGCCCAGGAGCCCCCGGGGGCGGGCCCAGATGGAGGGGCCCTGCCCCCCGCAGGGAGGGGTGGCGATTGCCAGGGAGAAAGTCAGCAGATGGTGATCTGACCATGACACGGGACGGACCAGCAGGTTCCCGACCCCCAGATCAAAGCCCGTCGATGTGGAGGCAAAAACCAGGTCCAGGGTATGTCCTCCCTTGTGAGTGGGACTGATGACAAATTGGGACAGGTTCATTTAGGCCATGGACTCCATGAACTCCAGAGCTGCTCCCGACAGTTCAGCCTCGGCATGCACATTGAAATCCCCCAACACCAAAAGGCGGGGGGATCTCACCAGTGCCGCCGAGATGAACTCGGAGAGCTCTGGGAGGGAGAGTGCAGGGTCGCGGGGAGCTCGGTACACAAGCACAATCCCAAACCTGTCCCTCTGTCCCACCACAAGGTGAAGGCATTCAAGCCCTGGGCTTACCAACATCGCAGATCTGCTGACATAAAAGGAATCCCTGTTCACAATGGCCACCCCACCCCCCGCCCCCCGGCCTACCCAGCTGCTGCACGGAGTAGCCCTGGGGCCGAAGCAGCGAGAGGGATGCCCCTCCCCCCTCGGGCACCCAGGTCTCCGTAAGAAATGCCAGGTCGGCTCGCTCATCCACGATCAAGTCGTGGATGACGGGGATCTTATTATGCACCGACCTGGCATTAATCAGCAAACAGGATAGGCCGGGGGAACAGACGGAATGGATCCCTGTCATGTGGCAGTGAGCCGGCGGGTCAGAGCGCGGGACAGGCCGAAGATGCCTGTCCCGAGATCTTATCCGACCGGCCCGCCGGCCCCAAGCGTACTTACCACTTTGAGAGGTCTGTTTCAGTTCATTTCCATTTGTCGCAAATTTTTGGAAAAATTTCATTTCCATTTTTCATTTGTCGTTTCTACCCGCTTTTTGCGTGTTTTTTTAAAGCATTTCCATGCACAGGCATCCCCCAACGCCCCAGACCAGAGGGAAAACACTAAAAAAAACTGGGTGCTGGCAGAGACACAGTATAGTCTAGGTATGCAGGGAGGCTGCAAAGGCAGCGGCGGGAGTTGCCCAGGGTGCAAGGCAGCCGCAGAGTGACTGCACTGCGGGGCAAGGGAGGGTACTCACCGAGAGGTACGCAGCACGCACGCAAACAGGGAGGCTGCAGGACTGAAGCTAGAGTCACAGAGACAGCAATCCCACCCTAACTCCCACCAGAGACTGCAAGGAGGACGGGGGATGCCAGAGCTTTTTATGCCCTCTGGGGCTGCCAGACTTGTCCAGTCTGCAACCTGGGCATGCTATTGGTTGAACATGATCCCATCACATGGCTTGCCTCCATTTTGTGGCTGGTGGTGACACCCATTTTAAAGGGAAAAGAAAAATACATCACGATGGGAGAAGAAAAAAACAAACATTTTAAGGACCCCACCCCCCTGGTAGATAATAATTTCAAATAATTATTGCATTATCGGTGTGTTTTTACAGATGTCCAGGGTGTTTTTTAACATTCAAAACAGCTCATTTCATTGCACGTTGCCATTAACAGAAACGAAACGACCACAATTTTCATGGTTCTGTTCGTTTTGTTACATTTTCATCACAATTTTGTTTGTCATTTTGTTACGTAACGGAATGACAAATGAATAACGGAAACTAAAAAAATGTTCATTCCATGCCCATCTCTATTTACTACTATAGTTTTAAAGACATGGAATTATACAATTCTAGTGTGCTTATTGCTGCCTATTATGAGCTTCCAGCAGGCCCTGCCCTGCCCTGCCTGCCCTTCCCATAAATTGTTTTATGGGATGGTTGTACAAATATAGTAAATGATAAAACAGCTGGATTTTATGGCAGGAAAATTCATGTGTAAAAAGTATATACGTAGGAAGTGTCATACTCAAAACATTTAAATGATCAGCTTACATAACAGTCTTTAAAAGTAAAAACAGTCCATGTATGTGATGCAAACACAGAAAATATGACATTAAAATACAACCAAAAGCCTGCGGAAACAGTTCCATCTTACATCCCCCCCCCCGAATTTCTGCAGGTATATCATAATTTGTAGGGCTCAGAGATTGATGCAATACCATGCAAAGACCATGTTCTACTCTATTTGATCTGCACAACCTTAATACTTGGCATCTTTTAAAAATGGGCCGCCTAAAACAACCTCAGTGGATGGGCTTATATGGTTCCCCAAGGGGTTTCTGTATCTGGCAACCAAAGCTGCTCTGGCAAGAGCAAATGGTTGATCTTGAAAGCAGCACCAGAGAGGGAAAGCTGGACCTTTAGACAGCACCAGCAGGAGCAGCACCCTGCACTGGGCACTCTGCAAACCTTTCCTTGTGGCATGAGTATTAAACTGCTTGAGATGCATCATAGGTAGAGATGGGCACCAATTTAAAAACAAATTGCAAACTTCATTCAAAATAGCTAATTCATCAATTTGTATTTGTAGGAATGGACAAATATGACAAACACTGACAAATTTTAGCTCTTTTAAATTAATTCATTTATTTGTTGGGCTATAAAGTGTCCCCCAAAGGCACCTAGAGGTAACAGTTACAGGAAAGCTTTCCCTGATTTGCCTCTACCAGACCTGCAAGGTTGGTGAATGTTAGATATCTGGTGTCTGAGATATGCATGCCAAATAGCCCCCCCCCCCCCGAATGTTCCCCTCAGGCACCTAGAGACACCAAATATATAGAGAAGTTTCCTCACAATCTTTTCCACAATCCTTTAAAGTCTGGTGAATATTGGATTTCCCAAAGCACTTATAGGGCAGTTTTCACCAAACCTGGATGGACTGGAGAAGATATTTATTTGTCTATCCTGATAAATAAGAAATAGAAATGAATAATCATTTTTCTGATTCATATATCATAGCTATCTCTTATGTGCGCGCGCAGACACACATAGACAAAGCAATACAAGAAAACAAGGCAAGGGGTTTTGGAGGGACAAAGCACTGTAGGAACTTGTTTTTTAAAAGTACAAAGCAATATGTGAGGAATGTTTTCTAGCTATGTGAAGTGTCAGAAAACATTCTAAAAGATAAGTGCACGAGCCAGTCTTAAGTTGAAACAAATGCTCTGCCTAGAAAATTCCTAAATTCTTATCTCCCAATTTCCCCAGGAGGTGCAGATTAGGTCAGTTCAGACTGAAATTCATATTTCTTCAACTTCTACTTTAACCAGATGATCGTCTCCACTGCATTTCCATTTTAAAAAGCAACCAAAGAAAGGTTTGTAAAGAGGCATCATTAAAAGACAATATTAAAGCTAAGAACAGTAAGCAAGCAAGTTGCTGCTCCGCCACACGAATGCACTGGTGGGGCTCATTTGCCCCCCTCCCAGCCCGAAAACATGTGAGACGGGAATTGGGTAGTCTCACGAGGCCATGAGGTATCTTGATAGGACCCGCTATATAAGCAGGTCCCCAGAGCAGGCTCGGCCTCTTTTCGCACCAAACATCCCCACCCTCCCACCCTTTCAGCATATGTCAGGATGGTTGCCGTATGGGGCCAGATATAAATTTTTATCCCGCTCTCGTGATTGGCCCATGAGAGTGCATTTTTTCACCTATCCCATGCTGATATGAGAGGGTAGGTGGCTCCTTGGTCAGGATTTTTCCAGTCATGTTTAAGGTGGGGTGGTGGATAGTGTGGGAATTGCGAGCAGGTGATGAGTAAGAGTCAACAATAAGCTATAAGCCCCAAACACTGGATGCTGCGGATCAGCTGATTACAATGCCTGTGGGAGGAGGATTTTGTTACCCCTGCCGGGGAGAGGACCTGCCAAGTGATGGCACCTAACTTACCAATGGGGTGGTACCATAGCATCAGGCGACCGGAAGGGCGCTGTTTTAAAAACGGCTCCCCCGGGTGGCTGATTACTCACTAACCTACAACTCGGGGGGTCCAGGGATGACCCCCCTGGACCCAATGGATGGCCACACTACAGTTCACCCCCTCCTTTTTAAGTTTAATGGTGTTTTGTTTGTGTATCAATAAAACCTGGCCTGAATGTTTATCCCACATGCTTGTCTTGTGTGTTCACTTTGGCCCTGGCGGGCGGGCGGGGGGCAAAGTACAGTGGATGCTCATATAACAAATGGTTTGTATAACGTAAAATCTGTACAACATAAAAAATTCTGGAGATAGGGGAAATTTGCTTAACAGAATTGCCTATGGGGTGAATCCGTACAACATAAAAATGGCCGTGATTAGGGATTACTCCATTTTTCAATGCATTCCTATGGGAAATTTGTATTAAAAAATTGCTTAACAGAATTTCATTGGGAACGAATTAATTCCTTTATACAAGGTACCACTGCACAAAGGGGGAAAATGCCATTCTGAGAGTCAAAAATCTAAAAACAGAATAACACAAGTAGTACTACAAATTCATTTCAAACAGTAACACATAACAATCCATCCGCAAGTCATATAACAGGTAACCAGTCACTCAGAGAAAGCTTGCCTGAAGAGAAACCTCTTTGCTTGCTTGCTGAAGGACAGCAAAGATGTGGCCAGTCTGATCTGAAATATACACACACTAAACCCTGTATTAAGTCCCACCTTATTCTTCAGGTCCCATCTCCCAATTACAGACCATAGCCCTTTCTTTTCCTATTTGTGGTTCTCTTATTATTTTATTTTGGAGTCACTGACCCAAGTTGGGAAGTATGTGAGCACCCTACTTTGCACGGTCCTAATTCTTTTCTGAATTCTCTGCTTCCTTTTGGAATCTATTTCACTGATTGTAATGGCTCTACTACTAAGCCTCAGCCATCCCCAGAAAGGAAAGTTCTTTGATGTGTGTAGTCTGAGTGTTGTGACTCATGATAGTAGCCCTTGCTGTGCAGCTGGACACAAACTAAATTGGTGAAACAATCACTTACATTGTAATCATTTGGAACCTATCTTTTGCCCTGTAACTCTAAGCCTTCTTTGAAATTAAGCAATATTGCAAAAGAGTAATAATGACAGCATGTAGGGGCATCTCATTCCCTCTTCTTTAAAGGCTGGGTACTGGGAAATGTAGAGGCTCGTGGGTGTGTGCCTTCTCTGCATCAGATGCCTGTGGTCTCCGGTGGTTGCTACCTACTTAATTGGATTATCCTTCATTTGTTGCAGCTCAGATGCTTAGTAATTAGATGCAAGACACCATGCTTGTTGGGCCAGATCAGCACAGCTTTTTGTAACAGAGCACTGCCTCCAGTTCCCTATGCTTTGAAAATTGCTTTTCCCTCTGTACCACCTGAACCACTTTTTCCTTGTAAAATCCCATGAATTCAGGCTATCAATCTAGACCAAGTGGTGGCTCAGAGAACCCGCTCACCTGTTGCTTTCTGTTGTAGTATGTTGAGCAAGCCCAGGTAGGTGGACACACACCCATTCTAACTGCAAGTCTTAACTGGCACCACCCCCTCTGCAACGTGCCACTCACATCATCCCAAAACACATTCTTGCTGTGGGCACAAGGATTCTCTCAGGCTCTGCCCTGGTAGATGATCCTTGGCTGTGTAACATATCATTATATCTGCAATATTGAAACCCTTTCAAACAATGGGGCCTTTATCATTCCTCATGAATACAAACTGTTCACATCGTTAGACGTGATAATCTTTATTGTACAATCTCATACAGCATTTTCCCCATTTGTTGCCTTTCAAAAACTTTGATCAGTGAAGAAATAAGCTTCCCAAAACATGAAATTTAGAAATGTTGTTTATCCCACTCTTCATCCAGTCCTGAATCCCGATCTGGATTATTTCATTGTAAGAGTGATTTAATGAGAGTCATCTCCAAGAAAAGTCATTGAAAATTTCCCAAAAATTAATGAACAGCAACTAATCCGTTACATTATTGGAAAAGACTGATATTTCTCCAAGTGCTTTTTTTTGCTAAGGCTACAGTCCTATACACAGGAGCAAGCTCCAGTGAATTCAGTAGGACAAACATTTTAGTAAACATGCATAGAATTGAAGTGTCAGTCAAATTTCTGCCTTTACTCAAATTTTTAAGTTTAAGTTACTTTTTAGTAACAACAACAACCACAACCACAACCACAACAACAACAACAACAACAACAACAACAACAACCATAGGCACGTGAACTTGTTGTGGTGGTGGGGCTTGCGTGCTTTGAGGATGCAGTGGGCTGTGCTATACAGGTGCAACCATAAGAAGCAGGCCACAGTCAAGAAGCCAGACAAAGGGTGCTTCCTGAGCAAAATGGTTCAAAAGACACCCAAAAATTTCACACACTTTTCCTCAGATCTTTCTGGTGTACTGCCATCTTCTCTAGACTGGAATAAATCCAGTTTCTCCACAAGCATTAAAAAGAACAGGCTTTTGAGAGTGTTTCTCCTAGGTTCTTCTGTGCCTGGAACAGATACCACTCATTTTTACTGACAACAACAGCGCTTAGCAGTTAGCACTTTTTAATCTTCAAAGCAATTGACAAACATGAACTGATTAATGCTTTCAACACCCAGGGAGGCAGGTAAGTGTTGTGCCACTGATGTGGAGGGGGAAAGGGTTTGGATTTGATGAAAGCCAGAATGTGACTCACTGGCTGGGAAAAGAAGACAACTCAGTTTTGTGACCCTACCTGGAAGGAATTCCCTCCTCACCTCAACATTTTAATTGAAATTATTTAAGAAAACAAAATAAACACAATGGCAGAGAAGGTGACACAATAAACTAGAAACATAGTGATGTTATTTTCAAAAGAAGGAAACACAAACACACACAGAGAGTACATATACATGTGTGTGTGTGTTGTGTCGTTAAGTCGTGACCGACCCTTCGTGACTCCACATGTGTATACATATGCATATACATATATGCCTGTGTGTAAGAGAGAGCAGGAGGGGAAATTGAACCATCCTATTCGAGTGCTGTCTCTAATCCCTTGGAAAAAAGAAATTATTAAAGATTTTGCATACCTTGGATGAATCATCAGTAGGGATGGGCATGAACAGAAAAAATAGCAATTCATTTAATTTCTAGAGTTGTTTTGTTTTGTTTCATTAAAAATGAATTTTAAAGTAATTTCATTAGAAAATGAAATGAAACAAAATAAAATGCTATGCTCCCCTGCGTCCTAAAGGACCCAGTGGAGCAAGCAATTTTAGGTAACCCCCTGAAATTTGGAAAGGTTTGAGGGTCACCGAGCTGAGTTATGATGCACCAAAGGAGGTGCCCCTAGGGGAAAAAACCTTTCTAATTGGAATACAAAGCTGATCAGGTGAGCGATAGTACTGCTGCTGCTTCCCATTGATTCCTATTAGAAAGGTTTTTTCCTAGGGGTACCTCCTTTGGAGCTTAAAAACTCTGTCCCTTTAACCCCAAACCTTTCCAAATTTCAAGGGGTTCCCTAAAATATTGTTTTAAAAATATGCAATGGAAAATTACCAATCCAAGGCATGCGAATGGCAGGGGTACATTCTGCAAGCTCTCTCCTGTAACCCCGTGAGATTTGGAAATGTTTGGGGTTCAGAGAATGGAGTTAAGCTCTAAAGGAGGTCTGGGGGTTCCTAACTGAAGGAGTGTGTTCAGCACGCTTTACCAATTATAGGGTTAATTTATAGCTCCCCCTCTCCATTGGTAAAGCATGCCGATCCACACTCCTTCAATTAAGGCCCTTACTTCACGAGGCGCGGCGCTCCGCAGCGATATTGCCTTCGATTTGAATTCGGAGGCGGTCACGTGGCGGTCACGTGTTCTCGCTTCGCTCCCGCCCCTGTTTCTCAGTACTCACGAGCTGCAGTTTTAGGACCGATTCGAGCACAACCTCACCTGCTCCCTTCGCATTCGCATGCCACTTTTCAACGTTCGTTATTTCCCATCCGTCCTTTAAAAAAATTCCTACCGACGGCGTATTGATGCATCGATACTGGACTGTCAGTTGCAATGGCTCTACTGATTTCAACTGTTTTCTGGCATCATTGGCAGCCCCCCCTGCCGCCGCCGCCGCTACTCGGGGGGAGCCCCGCATGGCACAGCCGCCCGCCCTCCGCCGCTTGCACGCTGCCTGCCGCGGGTGCCCTGCTCTGGTTGGGCGAGGTGGCAGCGGCTCCTCCTGCTCCCGCTGCCGCCGCCGCCACCGCCGCTACTCGAGCGAGGAAGTAACAGCGCAAAGCGATGAAACGATATAGCGATGCATCGATAACCCTGTTTGAATATTTTTTTAAAAAAACTTGAAATAAAAGCCAAAAACCGAGACCACACGCCACGTTGGGAGCGAA
Source organism: Phrynocephalus versicolor (assembly GCA_023846285.1). Taxonomy (NCBI): domain Eukaryota; kingdom Metazoa; phylum Chordata; class Lepidosauria; order Squamata; family Agamidae; genus Phrynocephalus; species Phrynocephalus versicolor. Next base: position 69,298,883 of record JAHTLZ010000010.1, read on the forward strand.
GCGAGATGCGAAGCGAAAAGATTCCCGGCAACTGGCAGGGGCACCACTCGCCCCGGTTGGAGCACGTTAAAGGGGGCGTGGTCGGGGTGGCATCGCAGCCAAAAAGGAGGGGCGTGCAGACTAAAACGATCAATTCGGACAGAAAAAAAGGCTAGCCGCGAAGCGAGCGGCTCGTGAAGTAACGGCCTAAGTAGCCCTGCATGTCCTTTGGAGCTTAATAACTTCATTCCCTGAAAACCAAACCTTTCCAGATTTCAAGGGGTTACAGAGGAGAGCTTGAGGAAACTCCCCTGCCATTTCCTCTAGAATGAATTGTTTTGTTTTAGAGGGGGCAAATGGAGTTTCATTTCATTTTGTAATGAAACACTGGCTGCCATTGCATTTCATTTCAAAATGTTGTGTAACCTTAAGACACAACGAAACAGCATGTCATTTTTTCATAAGATGCCCATCTTTAATCATCAATCCAAATGGAGGCTGCAGCTAAGAAATAAAGAAGAAGGCTGAGACGCAGAAGGGCGGCAATGAAGGATTTAGAACAGATTGTCAAATTTAAGGATGTGTCACTGAAGACTAACAATAAGATCATTCACACTCTTGTATTTCTGATCACCCTGTCTAAGTGTGAAAGCTGGACAGGGAATAAAGTTGAGAGGAAAAAATAATCTATTTAAAATTTGGTGCTAGGTCAGAGTTTTGCAGATACCCTGGACTGCTAGAGAGATAAACAGAATGCTCTTAGATGAAGTCAAGCCTAACCTATATCTGGAGTCAAAAATGATAAAATTGAGGGCCTGGTCATATGCCAAACCTGGAATTTGACAGGTGTTAAACTGGGCCAAAACATGAGCTTCAGGTTCACATAGTGAATTCCAAAGGGTATACAGTGGTGTCTCTACTTAAGAGCAGCTCTACTTAAGAGCAATTCAACTTAAGAGCAGAAAATAAGGGCTGAAAAACTCAACTTATATTTGAGTAAAAATGGTAATTATAATCATACACAAACACATTTAATCAGGGCAGAGGACTTTCAAATAAATAGTTTAAATAAATACTAAGCAAGCATGTAGATTGGCCTGGAAAGGCATTCCTTCTCCACTAGCAGTTCCACATTTATAAATTCCCTTCCTCTGGCCCTTCACCTGCACACTGGCTTCACATTTCAGAAACAGTGTGGGTTATGTTTTCTTTTTAATTTGAAGAGATATACATTCTCTGGCTGCAAGAGGAGGAAGTGTTACACACTTGCTTTTCATTTCATTCTTTAATACATCTCTCCTCAACATCTACAGTCTTCAAAATATGATAGAATACGAGTTGAAGCAGATCAGTCAGTCCATGATTTAGCATATTTATTCAATTGTCCCTGGATTTCCATACTGTGGACCTCTATTGAATGTCCTTAGAACACGAACGCAAGAAATAGTAGTGCCTGGATGCAGCTCAGAATGTAATGTACCCTTGCACATTTTCTTGGCCTTGATATATCAAAACACTCAATTTTTTAAAAAATACCCTGAAATCCTGCTACTGCACAAGTGAAAAGACCAGGCATTTTCTGGGCAACAGCAACATGAGCAAAAACTGCAGATTTGCATGTGAAGTTTTATTTTATGTAAACAAACCGACTCTTGCTTTGTGCACAGAATGCAAGGTTTTAAAAACACAAAAATAAAGGGGTTTGTGGAGAAAACACTGCCATGATGATACTTATTTTTGCAGAAAGGTGCCCAAATGTGGAGAAATGTTGTTTGATCACACCAAATAGGAAGAGTTTGAACGCAACTCAAGCCTTCTAGAACAAAATAAATGGTTTACATCCTTGTACACTCATGATCTGTATGCTAAATGGAATTACACAACAGGGGTATTTGAAAAGAATGTTGTATTTGCTCCTGCATACAGCAAATCTAACATGCCAGCTTAATTGGTGATTAGTCTATTTATGTCAATGGAAATGTCTTCATTAACTTCCATGGAAATGTGACGGCTCATTAACAACCCATAGGGCCTCATTTATTTATGTATACCGAGATCTTCTTCATTCTTGTGGGATACAATCCAGTGATGCTTCTGGAGTGGCAAGGTTAACTGGCAGGATGCTGTCGTGACCCAGGGAATGCCCAGGTTTGGTCACAACCCTCAGATTCTTTGGGGAACCTCCTTCTATTCCCCGCCCGTATCTACATGTGTGTAAAAGCTAGCTATTTTCTTTTCTTTTTTCTGGGGCAATAATTTGGCTTCTCTTCTCGTGAACCTCTACTTGGCCAAAGAAACTCGTTGTGATTATACCACCATGTACCTGGTACGGTGTGCCTGTGATTATATCACAAATGCATGCATGCATCATTTTCTTGCACAATGTCACTCTTGCCATTTCACATTATGCTCCTCATGTGGATGAGTTCCTTCATATGCTCTGCACTGCTGTATAATCGGGAAGCAATGAACAGATTTTCTTAAAAACACATCACTGACTCATAAATCCAGAGAAGGAACAGGACACTGAAAAAGTTCAATATGGAAGGTCTTTCCCTACTACTGCAATTAGAAAAGTAGCTGACAAAAATGCCATTGATGTTTTAATATATATTTATCTCTATGTATCCAATGGGTTTACATTGATCAGCTTGATTTTAATATGTTGATTTTCTATCTTTGTACATTTTATGTTTATCTCGCTAAGGTCTTGCTATGGGCAACACAAATAAAATGCTATTATATTTATCTGTACATGTGATAAATGTCTGCTCCTTTGCCTACTGTGTTTGAAGACACAGAAAGTACAGTATATTAGCTGGAATGATACAGCAATGGATAGTATGACCAGTGCCTCTCTCAAATCTGGCATTTTCCAGATGTATTTAATCACAATTCCTACGTGGCAATATAACTGGTGGTCCTGGTTATCTATTTAGAAATTTTATTACTCTTTCTTTGTATCTAAGGGCACTTTTTAAAGGACCTGTACATTTTATATGTGTTATATATATGCATTATGTTCCATCAAGTTGATTCCAAATTATGGTACCTCTTTTCCACGGATTTCGAGGTATAGAATATGCAGAAGGGGTTTACTGCCCTCTTATTTTGGGGGGCACTCTGAGACTGTGCATTTTGCCTGAGGCCACACAGGGTGGCTCTAATCCCAAGAGGCACACTGGAGAATCGAACTGCCAACCTTTGGCTCTGCATCCACCGAAGCCAGGCATGCCCAAACTTTGGCCCTCCAGGTGTTTTGGACCACAACTCCCACAGTCCATTGTCATTGGCAATCTAAGCTTAGAATTCTGGGAGTTGTGGTCCAAAACATCAGGAGGGCTGTAGTTTGGACATGCCTGACCTAAGCCATTGAGCCATTAGGGTAACTATACATTTAATTTACCCATTAAAATGTTTTTGAAGAAAGAGCCAGAATATACCAATAAAGTATTTATGAAGCTGGAGCACACCATTTGGGAGCATATCATTTGTATAAAGTGATCAAGCAAATATCACTCTATGTTCTCACAGATGTTACAGAGAAGCCATTTATAGTCTCTGCCTTTTCACTCAGATAACAACATTTGTCTTGGAAGGTGGATGGGTGTTAATTTCAACATCCTTTCTTCTTTACAAGGGTCATCATCCTGATACATTCTTCCCACATCCTGTTTGCCTGATTTTATTGGCCAACAAAGGGCATTCCTTTTCAGAAAATAGAAAAGGATTCACCTAGAACAGAAAACTTGCAAGAATGAGATTGCAATGGATGAATACTTGACAACTGGTGGATGTACAATGACAACACAATATTAATGTTGGCATTAAAATGCAGCCATGGTGCAATTTCAGACTGGCATTCTCCAGTGGGCCAGGAGTGAACAGTACAACCATGAGAACGGTTTGTGCTATAGGAATGGGATGGAAAAACAGATGCCTTGTTTTTACATGCAGTCATGTGAAAAGTAAAGTATAAATGTCTTTTCCTCATTCCCCAAGGTAAATAGCTACACTTTTAAATGGCTAAATGGAGCCACTCAACAAATGACATTTTGGGGCAAAATAATTTTCTTCTCAGAAACACTGCTGCTTAAAACTCTCTCTTGTAAATGATCTCCTAATCGCTCAGTTCTTGACAGCAGACAATCCTTCATCTCCCTTAGAAACCAGAGTTCGTTCATTCGTTCGTTCGTTCGTTCGTTCTTTCTTTCTTTCTTTCTTTCTTTCTTTCTTTCTTTCTTTCTTTCTTTCTTTCTTTCTTTCTTTCTTTCTTTCTTTCTTTCTTTCTTTCTTTCTATACTGTTCATCTGAGTGCAAGGCCGCTCTGGGTGGTTCACAACATAACAAATAACAACTATTTTAAATCAATAACAATACTGTATATTTTTCTCTGAAAAAAATTGTAGATGCCCTGGGGGTGGATGATCCAGTATGCTGAATGTTTGTTTTATGCCTGCTTGCTTGAACTTGGTGTTAGTGTTTAAACTTTCCACTGGCGATGTGGTCTGAGGGTGGTTGTTTCCTGTGCAGAACAAAGCCAAAAAACAAAAAAGAGCCAGGGTCCTTCTCAGGAATGACATGAAGTGTCACTGCATCAGATGCCCATAATGGGGTGAGATGGTACTCTTACTGGGAGAAAGAGGGCTGTTTCACATGAAGGGGCTCTTAGCAAGGTATGGTGTCTTTTAGAAGAGGCAGCCATGTTAGTCTGTGCTAGCATATCAAGCAAAGACAAGATAAAAACAAACAAAAAGAAGAAGACAAAAACATGGTGGTACCTTAAAGATTAACTGTGCAATGCTTTTATCTTCTTTATTTTTATTTTGCCTTAGCCTGATATAATAAAGATATTTTATGGCCAGTTAAATGCTGGTAGGTTTTCTTTAACAGTAATAACCGAAGGCCCACCTCACCATCTACTAGGATGTTAGTGAGCTAAATCCCCATCGCTTCATCCTTCAGCAATAAATCAAAAAGTTGAAGAAAAATCTTCTCCCCAAAAAAAGAAAATCTTTGGAGCTTTGGAGAGATTTAGAATACAACTGATTTTGATACATCCATGACAAATGGGCATAATCAGAAATTGTAATGTGCTGCCGTTTGCAAAAATTGCAAAAAAAAAATGGTCCATGTAAAAAGATGCATATTGTCCTGCTATCATGGCCAAGGATTTACCAGGACTCTGGAATCTTTAACAGGCCGTCTCACAGTATCACTGCTTATTGTTGTAATATGATACCAGGTGCTGCTGCATTTTCTTCACATCGCTTTATAAACAGAGTGAACAGATCTTTGCTTGGCCAATATAAGTGGCAAACAGAAGTAGTGTGTCTTTTCTGCACATTTCTGCTATTTTGGTTCTATGTGTGACAATGGAACAGGATGGAGCAATATGGGTGGAGGAATGACAATCTATGCAGCAACAGATCAAATTACATTTCCACTCACAATACAAGGGAAAATTATCATGTGCCAGATTCAGGCAATGACCTGTTTTTGCTGCATTTTGCAGGATTTCAACTTGGACAGATGGATCTAGAAGAAGCTAGGCTAGGGCTTATCTCCTGCTGGGGCAGGGATGTGCAAGACATTTGCACATATGGTAATCTGGTGGTTATTGTACGGCACCTTTATAGTGATGACAATTCCTGATAACCAGCCACCCAGTGCTGTGAGACCTGTAGGCAAGATAAGGGCTGTTTGGTGATTAACCTAAATCAACTGCTCAGAGTTAGAAGGGACTGGGATATGGTGACCTGCATATCTTTAAGGTGTGGCCTGGGAAGGAAACAGCGATTTATCCCACCTCTTTCCATAGCAAGGTGGGTCTTCTTCAGCCCAATAGAATAGAATAGAATAGAATAGAATAGAATAGAACAGAATAGAATAGTTGCACATCTTGGGGGTGCTCCTGGACTCATCCTTGAGCCTAGATGCCCAGGTCACGAATCAATGAATCAATTCTTCTCCTTCTTAACAATGCTATAAAAATGACCCCCAAAGCAGCTAGAGGCACCAAATGTGAAGGGAAGCTTCCTGTGATTCTCCTTTACAGGGGCTGGTAAAGACTGTGATTCCCCAACCCAGTTTCTGTTCAATTTGTTACCCATTTGAAATGTTCTAAAAAGTAGAACCCCCTAGCACCTAGAGGCCTCAGGTTTTCTGGAATGCATTATCTGACTCTTTGGGGGTTCATACCATGCACACCCAGAGAGCCTCCCCCGCAAAAAAATAAATTGCCCCCGAACGACCTAGAGATTCACCAGACTTACAGGGAGGCTTCTACCAAGTCTCCTTTAAATTTCCCCCAAGTTTGATGAAGATTGGCTTTCATACATCTGAGTTACATACCCACAATGTGGGGCTCCCTAGGAAAGTAACCTTTAGCAACTGGGTTGGGGAGACCCAATCTTTGGAGGGACTGTAGAGGACAGCCAGAAAAAATCTTCTCTGCAAGTTTTCTCTTTGTATTTGGGGAAAATGTTATGGGGGTGCTATTTCAGAATACATAACTCAGACATCAAAAAAACACCAATCTCCACCAAACACAGAGGGATTGCAGAGGACAGTCAGATGTAGCATCCCTCCAAATATGGCTTCTCCAGATGCCTTGGGGACCATTTTATGTCCCAAGGAATAAACAAATTAAAAATTGTTAAAAATTATCAATTTGTATTTGTTGGGGGACTTCATATATAACAAATACAAATTGGTGGATTTTGACAAATCAGCCACATTCATCAGGAAGTGTGACTCGTTTTTCAGTTTGAGCCATCTCTAATCTCTACACATCTCAGGCCCATTGCCTGCCCCCCTTTTTAGTGTAAACTAAACATTTGGGATAAACAGATATAATTTTGTTATCAATTGCACAGGTTCTTTTCCTGGAAATAGATTCATCCTTGAGTCCAGATGCAGAGTTCCCAGTGGTGGCCAGGAGTGCATTTGCACAGCTAAAATTAGTGCACCAGCTATACATCCCTTCCTGGAGATGTATGTTCTGGCCATGGTGAGACCTGTCTTAATTACACCCCACTTGGGCCACTGTTAACGTGCCCCATGTTGCCTTGTTATTGGAAACTGTTCAAAAACTTCTTGAGGTCCAACAAGTTGTTGTCAGATTGGTAGCTGGGGCTTGGCCATGGGGATCACTCATCTCCCCTCTTACATAGAATCATAGAATCATAGAGTTGGAAGAGACCTCATGGGCCATATAGTCCGACCCCCTGCCATTACAGCAGCTCTACAGGCTGCTGGTCTGTTACCAGGCCCTATCTGGAGTGCTGGTTTTGATTTATAAAGCTCTAAATGACTTGGGTCCAAGTTCCTCAAAAGACCACATTCCTCTATATGAGCCATGCCATGTTATCAAATCATCAGGGGAAGTGTGTTGTGCCACTCTCTTCAGGTGCATTTGGTGAGGACACTTGGAGAGGGCCTTCTCTTTCTCTGCGTCCAGGCTCCCTCCCTTGGGAAATGGTCTGGCCCGTTTCTTTACTGCTCTGCTGCAAAAGAACAAAGCCTTTTCCCTCAGCTGGGCTTTCTGACAGGAAATGGCTTCCTCGCTGTTTATTTTAATATCGTAAAATGCCTCTTGAGGAGGTAGGTAGGATATAAATATGTTAAATGGGTAAGTAGAAAGGAAGGAAAATGTCACAACTCAAGTAGGACATATTTTAGTTGCGACAATTTCCTTCCTTTCTAGTTATCCATTTAACATATTTATATCCCACCTACCTCCTCAAGAGGAGGTATATTTATATCCCACCTCCTCCTCAATATAGAGAAGTGGTAAGAGATCCAGAATACTGTTTTCCCCCTAAAGCCCTATCTATATTATCTAAATTATCTAACTAAAGTAGATAATTTAGTATTCTGGATCTCTTACCACTTCCCTATCTTCTTCATCTGAATTTGAAATGTGTTACTGAAAACAATATATCAGAGTAAATGAAGGAATAATTATCCTGTTTAAATCTTCAGGCTTTCCGAGCAACAACCTTAAAACCACACATTGTTTTCTTCCGTCGCATCCTGTAGTTAGCTAAACCACCTTATTATGTACAGTGATGCTCTAGAATGTCTCACCTAGCCATATATGCAGTAAGAAAGCGGTGGCTTGTGCCCATCAGGGTGGGTGCCGAAACCCAAGCTGCTGCCCATACAGATGCCAAAGGCGGGTGAAGCCAACGGCAACAGCAGGCAGAGCAGCTTCTTCTGGTTTTGTGCCCTTTTTTCCCACCTTGCAAAGATATTGCAACACAACACTAACATTTAGCATTAAGGTGAACTAAAGTAGATTATCTTGTGTAGGTTCTCTTCTATGGCTTCCAACACCATTGCTTGCAGCACCATCCTTCCATTAAGTTACTCTTTCAGGATGAGAAGTGTCATGTTTTAGGACCGTGTGATGGTTCATTCTCCACACCACACAGAAAGAGGCATTTCTTGGGGGTTGTTGTCTGTAATTGTCCTGTTCTCTTATGTGCCATTTTGAATTTAGGCCAGTAATCTTGCATTGCAGTTTAAAGTTAATATAAAATGAGAGATAAAATAGTTTTAGCCGACAGCTATGCGAGTCTCTCCTGGCTCTGCTGATGGAAGAAGAAAGGGCCAAACCCAAAGCAGCCCGAGATTAATATCACTTAATAATGCTCTCATTAGAGGGTTGATTGGGTATAAAACTTAGGGGTTACGGGCTTTTTGTAAGTATAGTAGTCTTAAAAGTGCCACAATATTTTTTGTTTTGTTCTGTTTTGTCATTTCTATTGTTGCTGAAACCCACTTATTTTCAGGCTTAAGTAAGGACATCCATGGAAGCATATTTTGCTATACCTGTTACCCAGCTCTTGTAAGATTTTACCAGAGTCAAACAAAAACAGTCTTGCAACACATTGATCAACCAGCAATTTAAATCTCCCAACTTCTTTGCAAAGTATATTATATGCAGTTAGGAACATTCACCATAAACCAAAACAGTATCTACCAAATGTTTTCCTTCTCATTACACTAAATATGATACAATGCCAATTCTATGCTAACTCAGATGTCATCATCGATCATGACTGTTTGGTGGGGATTTAAATTTTCCTATCCGCCTCCTGGGTTCCAGGGATTAGAGATAAGAATAAATTAGAAAATGGTGATTAGTTATAATTTGTGATTCATTGGGGCTGAATCAATGAATTTCAAGTGACAAATCAACAAACTGATAGATCAATTAATCTCCTATTTAAATCTTATTTTAAAAAACTACCCCCTTGGCATCTAAAGGCCAAGAGAACCCCATAGGGATGTGTCCCCCAGGCATGTAGAGATGCCAAACCTGCAGAGAGGCCTCTCCCAACTCTGCTTTAAAATCCATCTAAGTTTGGTGAAGATTGGGTTTCAGACATCTGAGTAATACACACACACAGTGAGGTCCCCTAGGACAGTGCTCCCCAACCTTTTTATTGCCGCGGACCGGTAAATGTTTGATAATTTTTCCCTGGCCTGCTTGTTTTGATTTAATAAGATAAAAAAGGTAAATGCCCCCCTGCCGCTGACGCACATGCGTGCTAGTCATTTCCCACTCTAGGGGGCGGTGCTCATCTCTGTACTCAAGCCGAAGAGCCAGTGTTGTGCGAGTTCCTCCCTCTCCGCCCTCCACACACACACACACCCCAAGAGGGAGGAGAGCAAGAGCGAGAGAGGGGAGAGGCTGGCTTACCGGTGTCCTGCCTTCATCTGCGCCACGACCAAGAACCCCCCTCAGTGGCCTCCTCCTCCTCCTCCCTCCGCCACCACCGCCGCCGGGGTTGCTAAGGGTCGCTCCCGCCTGGCGGGCAGGCGCGCGCCGCCTCCACCTTCTGCGAGCCCTACTCTTCGTTGTTCCTCCTGCTGGTGGTGGTGGTGGTGCTGCTGCTGTTGCTGCCGCCGCCGCCTCCGACCCCTGTCAGGAGGAGGAGGAGGAGGAGGAGCGACAGTACCACTAGCGACCACGGCGGCAGCCCCTGCAACGCAACAAGCCGCCCGCCCATTGGGCAGCGGGCCGTCCCCCAACAAGTGCAGCGCTCATTGGCTCCCCTGCCTCCGCCTCCTCCCTCCTCCTCCTCCCGGGGCGCATGCTGAAGAGATTGGGGATGGAAGGGAGGAGGAGTTTCCCTGGTTTCCTCAGGCGGCCCGGTGCCGATTGATCCACCGACCTGCACCGGTCCGCGGACCGGGGGTTGGGGAACACCGCCCTAGGAAAGTGTCCTTTAGCAACTGGGTTGGGAAAACCCAACCTTCACCAAACTTGATTGTAGAGAAGAGTCAGAGGATGTGTTCCTTCAATTCTGGTATCTCTACCATGTTTCCCCACCAATAAGACACTCTTATATTTATTTTTTCTCAGGAAGACACATTAGGGCTTATTTTCAGGGGATGTCTTTCTTTATTAAGTATAATATGCTTGAATGTCAGCCCTGCACACAACCATAGCCACATCCATCACTAGGTCTTATTATCAGGGTAGGGCTTATATTTAACAAATGCATAGAAATCCTGCTAGGGCTTATTTTTTGGGGAGGTCTTATTTTCGGGAAAACAGGGTAGGTGCCTTGTGGCCATTTTATTTTCCAATGAATTGAAAAATCAAAACAGCTAAAAATTCATCAAGTTGTATTTGTTGATGACTCTGTTTATTTTTTTTAATTTTTTTAATTAAATTTTAAGCTACATACAAACAACATAAAGAAATAAAAAACTACAATAAACAATATAAGTGTACCCCCATCCCACGGGACCATCCATACATTCTTCTTCGTTGCTCCATCTTCTATTATTCTAGTAATCTTCTTCAAGTCCTTTTCTCCAGAATTGTCGTGAGATATTCGTGGACTCTTTCCCTTTTCCTTCGACTAATACATAATCTATAAATTTACCCCAGATATCGTAGAAAATGTCTTTTTTCATTTCTCCTCGTTTGACCTTTAAACTGCAAGACAATTTATCGTTTATAGCTATATCCCAAAGTTCATTATACCAGTCTTCCATCTTAAGTTCTAGTTTTGACTTCCAGTTTTTTGCTATGATTAATCTAGCAGCTGTCATAAGATTTGCTATTAGTTCCTTTGTTGTAACATCATAATCTTTGCTTGTTAACAATGATAATAATGCTATCTCTGGATTACAATCTATGTCTATCTTAATCATATTACTTAGCTCTAAAAACACTTTTTTCCAGAACTTTTGGACTATTTCGCATTCCCACCAAAGATGCAAATACGTGCCAAGCTTTTTTTCACATTTCCAGCATATTTTAGAGTAACCAGAATTCATTCTATTCAGTCTAATTGGGGTTAAATACCATCTAGGAACCAATTTAAAATAGTTTTCTTTTATCCTGACCGATAGTGATCTCAATATTCCAAATTTTCATCCAGTCTTCTTTCTTTATCTCTACATTGAGATCTTGGTTCCAGACCTCTCTCAAGGTATTTAACTCCTTCATTTCCAATGATTCCCCTAATATTTTATATATTTTACGTATTGTTCCTTTCTCTGAATTTTCATGTTCAGACTCGAGCGATAATAGGAAGTGTTCAAATTTTGTGCACTCTCTGGTTTGATTATTTCTTTTTCCCCAGTCCTTTGTCCATTTCCCTAATTGAATATAATTTAACCATGTTAAATCACTGGATTGCAAAATATTTTTTATATCATGAATTGTTTTAATCTTGAGCATCCAATCCTTTAATCTGGCTATTTTCTTAATTTTAAATAACTCCAAATAATGCTTCAAGTTAACAGGGAAGTTTTCCAAGTCAATAACTAAAGCCAGTGGGGATCCCTTCGGAGACAAGATTTTTCTATATGTTCTCCATGTAGCAATTAGACTATTCAAAAGGGGGTTGTCGATCTTTACTTTGTTTTTGACTTCTGTAAATAAAAAATTATTTATTCCCCCCTTTATGTCCGAAGACTCTTGCTCCCACCATATTAGCTTCTGTGGTTTAAAAAGAATTTCCCCCAAAGAACTGAGTTGATTGGCTATATAGTAATTTCTTATATTGGGTATACCTATTCCTCCTTCTTTCTGGGATCTGTACCACAAACTTTTATTTATTCTTGATTTTTTTCCCCTGCATTACAAAGCCTATTTATCATGTCTTAGAGAGTTTTAAGTTCCTTTTCTAAAAACTGAACCGGTAACATTTTAAAAATAAAGTTAATTTTTGGAAGTATTTTCATTTTTATCAATGCAATTCTACCAAACCATGATAATTTTAATTTAGAGTAGGATAATAGTTTGTTTTTCATCTCTTCTTTTAATTTTAAAATATTTCTTTCTTTAGTTTTAGTAAATTCTTTGTGGAATTCTAATCCTAGGTATTTAATGCTTTTTCCCGGTTTAAGTCTGAATTTTTCAATTATCTTTAGGTCTTGTTTTCCATAATTGAACAGTAAACTCTCTGATTTTTCCCAGTTTACACATAATCCTGTTATTTCTCCAAATTCTTCTAAATGAGTTTTTACTCTTTGAATATTCTCTATTGGGTTTACAATAGTCAAAAGAGCGTCGTCCGTGAATAAACTGATTTTAGTTGTCCCATCTTTCCCTATACCTTTAATGGATTCATCGTCCCTTATAGCATTTGCCAGGAGCTCTATAACAATACAAAAGAGAACTGGAGAAAGAGGACATCCTTGTCTAGTTCCCCGGCCTAGGGTGATTTGTTCAGTCAATCCATCATTAACTATTATTGAGGAAGTGCCCTTTGAATATAATTGATTTATTACTCCCAAAAAAGATTTCCCAAATCCCCATTTTTCTAACAGGATTTTTAATGTGGGCCATTGAACGCAATCAAAAGCTTTAAAAAGATCTAGAGACAACATCCCAGCTTTAGTAGTACTCTTTCCCATTTCATAAAGAGAATTCAAATTTCTTCTAATAATATTTGCCATTTGTCTACCTTTGATAAAACCACATTGATCCTCTTTAATATATTTAGCTATAAATGTGTTCATTTATAATGGATATCAATCAATGAATTTTGATGAATGGGCTAAATTTGTCAGAAAACAGAGTGTGCTTTTCAATTCATCATCTCTAGTTAGGAAGTTTTTCCTGATCTTCAACCAAAGACTACGTTCCTGTAACTTGAGCCCAATGTTGCATGTCTTGCATTCTGGGTAGATTGAGAACAGATCCTGGCCCTTCTCTGTATGACAGCATTTCAGGTATTTGAAAAATGGTATCATATGTAGGCAGTCTCCCTTTTCTCAAGGCTAAACATGACCAGTTCTTTTAACACCCCTAAGACATCCACAGATGGCACATCCCGTTCCTCTGGAGAAGACTTTAAGAGCTACAGAAAATGAATGAAACTTTATTTACGGTTGTTAACCAAATCAAAAAATACCAAAATATCAGTTTGCCAGAATAAAATGATTTGCCAGAATAAAACATTGAATTTGCCAGGAGAGCCACAGAAAAGGCAAGGGGGGCTCTTAAATGTATGTAAATCACTAGCAGCAGTCCTAATAGTGAACCAGAACCAGCACTGGTGGTTTTTTAACATTAAATGCTTACCTTCTCTTTTCCACAGCTCCCAAAGTCTTCCCTGGGATGAGAAGCACCCCCAGGGATCCCCCAGATGTGGGAGGGGTGGGAGAGGGAATTTTAATTTTTCTAAAAATCTGTGGCTGAAGGCATCCAAGTTGCATGCCATAAAATTGTGCAACAACGTTCTAACTAGTGGAACAAAATGTCAAATTGGTCCTCAAGATTCCTTTCTTTTCATCTGCATCTCTAAAGAGAGTAAAACAAAGTGGGGAAAGTATTCCTTTTCTTTTTATCCTAGTGGAAGTGCAGTAAAAGTCCCTTCTATCTAATGATGCCATCCTTAAAGGGAAAAGAAAAATGCATCGTGATGGGAGAAGACAAAAACAAATGTTTTAAGGACCCCAACCCCCTGGTAGGTAATAATTTCAAATAATTATTGCATTATCGCTGCATTTTTATGGATGTCCAGGGCGTTTTAATACCCAAGAAATCAATATTAGGCATCTGGGAGCCATTTTGGGTCAATGTCCCCTAACTCCCCTTAAAAGAAAAAAATACAGTGATCTGAGAAAAGACATAAATGCACCTTTTAAGGACCCCAACCCCCCGGTAGGTATTATCAGACAGTATAAATAATTATCACTGTGTTTTTGTGGATGTCCAGGGCGTTTTTTAACATTTAAAACAGCTCTCATTTCATTGTGTGTCGCCAGTAATGGAAACAAAACGTAACGAACACAATTTTCATGGTTCTGTTCGTTTCGTTTCATTTTCATCACATTTTTCATTTGTCGTTTTGTTACGTAATGGAAACGACAAACGGTAATGGAAACAAAAAATTGTTCGTTCCGTGCCCATCTCTACGGTATAGTTAAAATAAAACAAGTATTTTCCCTTCCACCTACTAAAACTTGCTGCCATCTACTGGTGACTGTATTAACACCCAGCTGTACTTGGCAATTCTTTCCATATTTGTGACACTGACAATTAAAGCCTGATGCTAATTTAGGCATGAAGGGAATATGGTATCCCATAGGTGCTTTTATTCTATTACAACATTTAGCTATAGGTTCTGTATTGGGCCATAGCAATGCCTCTGGCAGAAGAAACCTGTACACATTTACTCAGTAATAAGTTTCATTCAGTTTGATGGAGCATCTTCTTCAGTAACTTGATACAGGACAGTGGCCTCTAGAACTTGGCAAATGAAATGATCATCAGCCCATTAAAAAAAACTCAGAAAAAAATCCTCAATATGTAGACAAACCAGAAAAAAGAATCTTAAAGAACTCAAAAAAGGTAAAGGTGGTAAAGAGAAACGAGAAATACCTATCTAAAATAATAGGAAAAATTATCATTCTTTTTTATTTCAAATATAATGGCTAGAAACTGCTTCCACATATAAACATTAAGACCTGTGTGCCATTGTAGTTGATGGTAAACTCAGGATTTAGGGCGGCCACTGCTCCATCATCAAAGAGGAAGAAAGGCATTGCCAAATGGGAGGAAGGAGCACCAAAAGAAGGAACACCAAAATTTTTGCATTAAAAGTACATATGCGAATGGAAAATAATATAGGAAAATATCATTGAAAGTAGATAGTGCTAATATCTATATAATTTCATTAGAAGTATATATAATTTCAGTAGAAGTACACTAACCATTCAACATATTTTGCAAGCCTGTGACTAGTTAGTCGCCTTAGAACACAGCACTGAAAGAAAGATGCGAATATACACCAAATAAATACATGGGGCTTTCAAAGCATTTAACAAATCTTTGAAATGCCCTGTGCTTTGTCTTTTCTGCTTCCTATTGAAAATTAACATACAGAGAAAGAAAATAAACAGAGGTCACTGTAGCTTTGTTGAACTATTTGGCTAGGCAACAATCGGTTATTTTGGAGGACATGCTCAGAAGAACTGCTCTCAGAATGTTGACTTCTAGAGTTGACGTGCCATGCCATGTCATTCCCACATGCATCCGTGTGTACGGTTTATATTTATTTATTTGTTTTACAAAATTACACACACACACTGGCAATGATTTTATTTTTAAGATGAGAAAGGGCTAATAATCAATGCATCAAAATATCTGCTACACAAAATTGAACATCATAAATTTATTACTCATATAGCAGCCTCTCCCCCAAATCTGACCAATATTATTTCTGGGACTCCTCACATTAGAGATGGGCATGAGACGAACAATTTTTTGTTTCCGTTTTCATTTTTTGTTTCGTTACGTAACGAAACGACAAACGAAATTTGTCTCTAAAATGAAACGAAACGAATAGAAACGCCGGAAATTTTGTTGTGCGTTTCGTTACTGCAATATGAGTGAATTGCTTAAAATCCTTTTAAAAAATCACAAAAAATTGAAATAAATGGTAACGAAATAGTAATGAAACGAATGAAAACGAAAATGAATTTTTTGCAAAAAATCGCAAAAAAGGAAAACGAACCGAAACAGACCGTCCAAACGACAAACGACAAATGAAATGCCATTTTTTTGATTCGTGCCCATCTCTACCTCACATTCTTCTTGGAGACCCCTTTCTGTGTCCTTCCTCTCCTATGTATTTCGAGGCTTTGGTCTTCTCCAGGGGAAGAGGCCTTTCAGAGAGTTTCTGTTCCAGGAAATAACATGGGGACAGGCATAATGGCTGTTGCTTTAGTGTCCTGCTTATTGGCAGTTGGTTTCCACTGAACTTGATTTTGTTCTGATTCAATAGAGCTGTTGTGACATTTTTACAGTCAGTGTGTCACTCATTTTTATGTCATAAGAACATAAGAAGAGCCATGCTGGATCAGGCCAAAGGCCCATCTAGTCCAGCTTCCTGTATCTCACAGCGGCCCCACCAGGTGCGTTTGGGAGTGCATGAGACTAGATATCTGTCTCCCGACACCACTCCCCTGCATCTGGCCCCCGAAGCAACCCGGTTCAAAGCCTGGAGACTCCACATCTCCCTCATGGTTTGTAACCTGTGATGGACTTTTCCTCCAGGAATCTGTCCAATCCCCTTTTGAAGGCATCCAGGCCAGATGCCATCACCACATCCTGTGGCAGGGAGTTCCATAGACTTACAACGCGCTGGGTGAAAAAATATTTTCTTTTGTCTGTTCTTACTCTCCCAGCCCTCAATTTGAGTGTATGTCCCCTAGTTCTGGTGTTTTGGGAGAGAGAGAAGAGCTTCCCTCTATCCACTTTACTCATACCCTGCATTATTTTGTACGTCTCAATCATATCCCCCCTCAAGCGCCTTTTTTCCAGACTAAAGAGGCCCAAATGTTTTAGCCTTTCTTCATAAGGGAGGTGCTCCAGCCCGGTAATCATTTTAGTCGCTCTCTTCTGCACCTTTTCCAGTTCCACTATGTCTTTCTTGAGATGCGGTGACCAAAGCTCTAAGCTGAAAGACTTAGGAACTCTCCGGTTCCAGGGTGGGACATAATAACCTTTGAATGCCAAAAGTGGAAGGGACCCTGTGGATCATTGAGCTATGGTGATTTTTGGTTTAAGAAATAAAAAGTGTCTGAGTCTCCACTTCAAAGGTCTTGCAATTCCTGAGGAATCTCTTTCCTCTAGGAAAGTCTAGAGGAAGCTGCTAAGGAATACGATACTGGAGTGGAGTCGTTTGTAACTTCAAAAAAATCACCGCTGCTGATGAAGTCAGACCCACCCGGGTTTTTCAGCGGGCAAAAGTGTTCCGAGTGGTTTTAGAGCCACAATGCCTGCCTTTCAGGTTCAGGGCTCCCTCTTGTGGTTCCAGACACTCCTCTGAATTCTGACCCCTTTTAAAGCCGTGATTGTGAAGGGAAATTGCAGCTTTGCTACCAATTTTTTTTTTTAAAAAAAATTAACTTTCTTCTTCTTCTTAAGCAAAAGTAAGACTTTCATTTAGTTGTCAGGTTAAATTACAGCAGTCAACTTCATGGTCAGTTCTTATTCCTTCTCATCAATGATACAAACTATCAAAAACTGGTTGACAATATGATGATCACACAGTGTTTAGGAAACTTGCCTTTTTTCAAAAAAAGAAGGGAGGGAGGGAGGAAGGAAGGAAGGAAAGGTTAAAGCAAAAGCTAATTAAAGATGCAAACAGCACATTTCTGAGATATCTAATCAAGAGATGCTTTCAGCAAATGTTTGATTTTCCCTCATAAATCTTTTTTCCCCTACTGAAATTCAATCAGGAAGAACACCGTGCAGAAGGCAATCTCTGTATCTACACATACTATACATAAAGGATACATTCCTACTTGGAAGTAGATACCAGTGAGTTCTATGGAACTCTCTTCTGAGTTGACATGGATGGAACAGCACCATAAGTCATGGTCGCTGACAGCTGATGCTTAAGCGTATGCTGCCCTTCTAGGAACACTTTCCCTAATTGAATTAATGCTCAGCTAATTGAAAATAAACTGTCTTGATTTCACAAGTACTTGTAACTAACACTTTGATCCACAGTTCTCTAGGGATTCATAAGGGGGAAAAATAGAAAGGTGTTTGGAATACTTATTAACAGATTAGCTAACTAGCACATTCCTGTTGTATCTGAAGCACTGCAGATATATCATATTAATCAACATTTCACAGCTGGGTTAAACAGGATTTTCAACTCTTTAGAGCAAAAATATTGATACGAATAGACATTTGAGAATTATCAAGACATTTTGACATTTGACATATTTGAATGTGAAACTTTTCATTTCATAATTTTCAGAACAATTTTCTGGCCTATTTTTTCTCTCTCTCCACTCTTTTGTACTAACTTGTGATATACCACATCAAATCACCAGTCTTTTAGTTGATAACTTTATTTATCCCTAGACAAAATGGCAATGGCCAGGGATTCCTGGAGGAAAAGTCCATCACAGGTTACAAACCATGATGGAGAAACCAGGGTACTTCAAGGGCCAGATGCAGGGAGTGGTATCAGGAGACAGATATCTGGTCTCATGCGCTTCCAAACGCATCTGGTGGGGCCGCTGTGAGATACAGGAAGCTGGACTAGATGGGCCTTTGGCCTGATCCAGCATGGCTCTTCTTATGTTCTTATGTTCTTATGTTCTTATGATTTGGGGGACCTGTAGTCTAAAACATAAGGAAATTAAGGGTTTCCCAAGCACTGGTTCATTGTATGAATAGAAATGCCTCCCAAATTCTCAAACCAAACAGAACTGCATGATGAGAACAGGTCCCCAGGGTCTCAATCTAGAGAGGGTCAGTTTAGAGCCTAAAGATAATGCAAAATAGAATGATACTATCATGTGTGTGTGTGTTGTGTCGTTACAGTCGTGACCAACTCTTCGTTGTCCATGGAGTTTTCTTGGCAGGAATACTGGAGTGGTTTGCCAATTTAAAAAGTAGTAGGCCATTCTTTACAGTAAATCATGTTACCACTTTTCTCAAATAATGTGAGGGACACCCAATGTAAAATGTCCTTGTGATGGTTATCTAGCAGCAGGGGCCCTTCTATTGGCATTCACTGATGCTTACCCTGGCATGCACAAACTCAAGAAAGTGTTGTATTTAAGACTAGGGAACCAGACAATTTTTAAAAAAATCAAATTCATTTAAACCATGATTTAAAATTTTGAAAATGATTTTTTAAAATTTAAATTGTCCAAAAAAATCTGATTTCTTTAATTTTAATTATGATTTAGATCAAAATCCAACCTGTTGCAACCTCAGGAGAAAAAAAGAAAAAAGGAGGAGGAGTAACTGGGGCCACAACTGACCTTGGCATAGCACCTGATTTCAGCAGGGTCATGTCTGGTTTCTCTATGCTTTTAAGAGCTTCCTAACAGACGCCTCCCATGTCTCCTTTTCCGAGGACCAATTTTATAGCTGGGTGGTTTGCGAAGACAGGTGGGGAACAAGGAAAAGAGTTTATCAAATAAAATGAGAATGTTTTAGGACATATTTGCCTTATAGGTGTGTGGCTTGTTAGATGCATGAGTAAAGTAAACAGGAGGGGGGAAATCAAGCTGTTCTTTTGGATATGATGAGCATTTGGTACTTTTGGTACTTTATTCTTATTTGCTCAGGATGTGTAGTAATTGGATGCTTGTACATTTATTTCTTGCATAACTGTACTAAGCTTCTCCCAGTTATACCATGATAATCTTTTTACGTTATGCCTCAGTTTTTATGTAATGAAACGTGCAGGGGTCAGGTGAAATGGCTAAGCATTGTCACTACTGATGGACAGTGGCTTTCCATTCTTTCTTTATCCTGCCTACAGATACCATAATACTCTCTAGTGATCTCCCATCCCAGTATTAACCAGACTTGATCCAGTTTGACTTCAAGAAGCAGACCTGAGAAGGTGCATTCAGGGTGGTACAGTATATGGAAAAGCTAGACTAATCCATGCCTGCACACTTGAAGCATTAAAACAATATGGATCAGTCTTGGGTAAACAAGTCAGAGTGAACCTAGGCATGCAGTTACTATTTTTATGCTGACATGACATCCTGTGGCCTTGGCTAATGTAGTCAAAATAAAGTCAGTGCATGAACAAATGTTAAGTGATACCAGTTACTACCCCGTTTATTACAGTAGTTGTCCAAAAAACCTGATTTATTTAATCTAAATTATGATTTAAATCAAAATCCAACCTGTTGCAACCTCAGGAGGAAAAAGAAAAAAGGAGGAGGAGTAACTGGGGCCACAACTGACCCCAGACTGATCCACCCACGATAAAGGAAAATCCACGAAATGCAGACACTTCAGCGAACTGACCTTGGGCTGCTCATGTCGGACACATTTCCAAAGAGAGGTTTTTTAAAAAAAACCCACACACACCTCAGCAAATCTTGCTGCCAGGAGCTGAAGGTCTGCTGAGGTGTCGGGAGGGGGTTAAAAACTTCTCTTTGGAAACAGCAGCTGGCAGGAGCAGCCCAAGGTCAGTTTGCTGAGGTGTTATGGGTTGATTACAAACCTCTCTTTGCAACCACAGCTGGCAGGAGCAGTCCCAGGTCCATTTGATGAGGTGCCAGGATGTGGTTAAAGACCTCTCTTTGGAAGACTGCTTCTCTGAAGAAAAAAAACACGATATACTGAGACCATAATATATGAACCGCATTGTGGTGGGAGGCTACTGTACAGTATATTGCAAGAAAGGGCAACCCTCATCCTAATACATTGTATGCTTAAGCTGGGCTAAAATGAATCAAAGAGCATTGGTTAGCATGAATATTAACTGCAGAAGAGTTTAGCTGTGGTATTGTGAAACAGAGCAAACCAACATTCTTCAAGGCAATTGTAAAAAATGTGGGCTGCCAAAACAAAACATATATAAAAACTGAAACTGCCCTACATACCAGCACTAAATATGCCATACATGCAGCAGTTAGCTCTGGCTTTGTGCCAAATTTGGAGAACATTGGATAAAGAATTTCTGAATTATGATTTTCTAAATGTAAAACTCCCCCTTGTCCTTCAAGTGAGGGTACATTGCTTATTTTGGTCCTGAGCTGTTGTCCCTCCAGTGCTGGGCCACCCTCTTCTTTAGTATCTGTTTGGTTTCTCCATCATAGAGCTCTATACATTCCTCACTGCATTGGACCACATATACGGTACTATATTGCTCCTCTTGTGTTTTGTTGTTGGGTCCTTTAGGTAGAAGAGTCTCTGCCTTAGTGTGTTTGTGGATTAGAAGTAAACAGCGATGTTTGCCAAAAAATCCTTTTAAGCTTTTCAGGTACTCCAGCCATGTAAGGAATGACCAGGTTCATCTGTCAGCTCTGGGTCTCATTCACAGATGAGGATGTACATGTCAAGATATGTAAAAGTTGATAAAACATATGTTATGTATATTTAACAGAATGTGTAAAGAGAATTGTAAAATGGAGGCAGTTAGATTCTGCTGTGTCATGATGTTAATCCACAAGTGTTAGAGATAAGTAATCACAGGTATGTTAAGTGATGAAGTGCAGGTGGAACTGATTGTAACATCATGATTTGTAATGGTTAGATCAGATTGCATCAGATTGTTAATTAGAGATTGCATCAGATCTTATGAGTGCTGATTTGTATAAATAGCACTAGCTTGCCATTTGTATTTGGGGACTGTTATGGTGAGAACAGTTTACCCCCCCACTCTGTTTGTCTGTGTGCTATATTGTATATAATGCTTGGTTGTTATGCTGTGTATATTTTTGCTGTATATATGAATATATGAGTTTTTACTCTATTCATTGTCATTGTTTTTCCTGTTAGCCTAACTCTGCAACCCTTTATATCAATACTGACATTTTATCTACGTTATTGCTGCACTACTCAGTGGCAAACATATTTAATTCTATATTATATGTAACTGTCCATTTAGTATATAGTCTGCTGACAGTACACATATTGAACAGAGAAGACAGGCAGTTCAAGAGAGGAGTCAGGGAAGCTATTCATGTGTGTATTGAAAACCCCTCTCTCAACAGAGGTGTCACTGTCTGCCACTTATCATGCTGCCCTTATCACTCCTCCACCAGGAAGGTCACAGCTAATGACACATACTTAATGGATGTTGGGAAGCGTTGCATAGGTGGGACTTTCACACACCCCAGGACATTATACATCTAACAAGCCTATTCAGGCCACTGTCCACCTAATGAGCCTGTTCAGATCAGGGTGATGTGAAACCAAGGTGAACTATAAATGGGAGACTTCAACTAACTTTCCTCAGACTGACAAAGCTGCATGGATGTGAAGTGAAACATTTTACTGTCACATGAAAACAAGTCCAGTTGCTGTGAGTCAACTTCCAGATAACCTGACCTAGATGATTCACAATCTTCACAGACTTTCAAGGGGATTCTAAGAACATAAGAAGAGCCACGCTGGATCAGGCCAAAGGCCCACCTAGTCCGGCTTCCTGTATCTCACAGTGGCCCCACCAGATGCGTCTGGGAGTGCATGAGACTAGATATCTGTCTCCTGATCCCACTCCCCTGCATCTGGCCCTTGAAGTACCCCGGTTTTAAGCCTGGCGATTACACATCTCCATCATGGTTTGTAACCTATGATAGACTTTTCCTCCAGGAATCTGTCCAATCCCCTTTTGAAGGCATCCAGGCCAGATGCCATCACCACATCCTGTGGCAGGGAGTTCCACAGGAAGCCTGACCAAAACACAGAGCCAAGAAATAGGAATCAAGCTAAGACCTGGGCACCTTCATAAAGCCCACTAGCCTCAACAACTAAGCAGCTATACCACACAAGAGAAAGAGTAGTCATCAATACCAAATGAAAGCCTCCTGAGTGGTTGGTTGAGGTCTCTCCTCCTAGTCAGAGGCAGCCAGCACAAGACTGTTTGCACCTTCATTCACATGCTGAGGTGAGCGAATGGCAATTGCAAGAAATAGACACCTCTATCCACTTACTTGCCATCTCTCATCTAGATGATACTACAACACAAGCCCAGCTTCAGCTTTTGGAGGATATATTTCTGTATGACTCAGACAGCAGGGATCCATGGGGCCCGGTCTCTTGACAGGCAAATGAGACTCCTCCCCCACCCCGCTACTATTCCTATCAAGTTCCAATATCTGTGCTTCTCACCCTCACCTAGCCAGTCTCATCTTGTCATTCTTCTCAGTTGATATTCAGCCAAGGAAGATTGCTTCTTGCTTACATAATCCCTTCTGCCCAACATGCCCTGAACTGATGAGAAGGACTATGGCCAAGTGAGGAAGTAGCCAAGTCAGGTGAAGTAATGAGAGAACAACAGGAAGATGTTAAAGCCACATAACAGAAGACAGCCTGTCGGGCACCCTGTGTGCTAACCCACTTGCTTTCAAGTGCATGAAACAAGTGAATCCATTGCCCTCATTTACAGTCCCCACGTTTGTCATCTGTTGTTAGTACTGGTTTAGGGGGGGTAGGGTAGTGGGCTCCTGGAGGCACCTCTCTGGGGTGGGTGCCTCCTCTGGCCCGCTACGAAGGGAAGGCATTTAGCGGGCTCCTGGAGGCACCTCTCTGGGGTGGATGCCTCCTCTGGCCCGCTACAAAGGGAAAAGGAAGGGTATGTGACCGTGTAGCCATTGTGTACCAAGTGGCACAGGCAGAGGCACCTCTCTTTTGGGTGCCTCTACTCTGACTCACTAAGAAGGACAGCGTACTGGCGTACAGGTTTTGGAACTTTGGACTGGTGAGCGAGGTGAGAGAGGAATGCCTCTCTGCTGGGCGCCCTATGGCTCACTAAGAAGGGAAGTGTACTTGCGTGTAGTGCAATGCGAGTACAGATCTGCCTTAGGGTTGGGGTTAGGGCAAGGTCTAGGCTTAGGGTTACGGGTAAGGTTAGGGTGAGTTAGTGGGCTGGACCTCTGGGTGCCTCTGACCCACTAAGAAGGACAGTGTACTGGCATATGGTTTAGGGTTAGGGTTAGGGTTAGGGCTAGGGCTAGGGTTAGTGGGCTTTTTATGCCCGACTGGCACATCCCAGAAGTCTCAGTCAAAACCTGGCCAAGTGGCCATGCGATTGGTGGAATGGCTCCAGAAATTTGCATGGTCCCATCCCATGGCCAGCCCATCATTGCGCGTGCACAGGTGTAAAAAAATAAAAATAAAAATAAAATAAAATAAAATAAAATCAATGGAGACGTTTTATTGCAAGAAAAACCCACTGCTGCTACTGTAAAAATTCAGGCAGTTAAAATACCTAATTTTTGCATGTTTCTATGTGGTGCTTTGGTGGGTTTTTGGACCACGATTTCAAAAAAAAAATTGCGGTCGCCATTTTGGATCCCCCCGCACCGCATGGCATGGCGAGACGACGAGGATGCCCCCCACCAGAGCAGCCCAGGACAGGAGAGGGGGGAGGCCAGGACCCCCCCCCCCGAAACCACCCCTCTGGTAGGTGCCCTCACTCAGGCAGGCATATTTTCGCCTGCTTTTTTGGCCGGGAATCAGGTTTTTTTTAAAAAAACTTTTTTTCTGTGCCGCTTGGAATCACGCGATCGCCACGATGCCATGAACGACAACGACAAATCAGACCCAAATTTTCTTTTATCGGTTCGAGTTCGAGTTCTGACGGCTTAATTGTCGTTTCCGTTTCCGTTGCGTAACGGAAACGAGGAACGGAAACGGAAACAAGAAATTCTCCAAGTTATGCCCATGTCTACTCATCAGTCACTCTAACTAGCATCAGTTTGTCAAACTGCAAAAGGAAGTGATCACCACTCGCTGTGTTTGGTTGTAAAAATGGAGAGATACACCAAATTTGCATTTGTATTGTATTTTCATAAAATAATTTGTATTGTTTTTTCTAAAACAATACAAATACAGTCACCCTCCGCCATTTCGCGCTTCAGGTCCTGCGGTCCTGCTATATCACGGGATTGCAGTACCTGCTGCCCCCTCGGGCCCCTCCACTAGGCCTCGGAGCCGTGTGCAGGGGGCGGCAGGGAGTGATCGGGACGCTCCCCACCCCCCCTCCGAAAAGCCTCGGAGCCATGTGGGGAGCGGCGGGGAGCGATCACGTCGCTCTCCGCTGCCCCCCCGGCCCCCTCCGAAAGGCCTCGGAGCTGTGCTGAGGGGTAGCGGGGAGCGATCGCGTCGCTCCCTGTTGCCTCCCTGGGCCCCTCCGAGAAGTCTCAGGCAGCGTGGTCGGGCGGCGGTGGGAGGTCAGATCCCACAACACCGCCTGTGCGCGCCGCGCCAAGACTTCTCAGACATGTGCGTGATCGCCCCCCTGCCCCCAGGCCCCCCCACCCGCTTCCACATATCATGGCTTTTCATGCATCGTGGGTGGGGTGGGTCCCTAACCCCCGCGATCAGCGGGGGGTTACTGTATTGAAAATATTCTCAAAATATTTTTTGAATTAGGCATAACATTTTTAAATTTTTTTAAAGAAATATTTTATAAAAGTTTCTCAGTCACCCACATGAGTTTATCTGGAAGTTGTGTCATGGCAACTGGACTTCTTTTTCTTGAGAGATTGAAACGTTTTGCTGCTCATTTAAACAGCTTCATCAGTCTGAAGAAAGCTAGTTGTGAGTCCTCCTATTTTATAGTTCTCTTTGACCTCTTGTCATCCTGGTCTGAAATAGGCTCATAAGATGAACAATGGCCTGAATAGGCTTGTTAGGTAGAAAACAGTCTGAATAGCCTTAAGGTGAACAATGGCCTTGGTGGTGAAGGCGTAAAGTACTTTTGATTTGTCTGGGTATTGTTGAAGTCAAGTCTGATAAGTGGCAGACAGACTGTGCCTGAGCCCATGAATGGTTTCTCTGACCCCTCTCTCAAACCACCTATCTTCTCTGTCTAATATGTGTACATCCTCGTCTTTGAATGAGTGCCCTTTGTCCTGCAAGTGGAGGTGTACTGCTGATCCTGGTCCTGAGCTGTTACCCCCTCCTATGTTGGGCCATCCATCCCTCATAAGCAAATGAACTGCTGTGTGAGACAGAATGTTGGACCGGATAGTCATCAGGTATTTTGCAATGTTGTAAGTCACTGAATTTATGCTACTGATGATGGGTCTGAGGGGGATTCCTTGCTTGTGGATCTTGGGAAGTCCATAAAAGCAGGGGACAGTCTCTCCAGGATATAACCGGTGGTAAGTCACCGTGTCAATTGTGTTATCCTTCTCCAAGAGTTGTAAGCATTCTATTACTTTTTTCTTGTAGTTGCTGGTGGGGGTCTCTTTTTAGTTTTTCATAAGTGTGTTGGTCATCTAAAAGTGAGATAATCTTTTCATGGTAGTCCACAGTTTTGAGGACAACAGTGCGTCTTCCTTTGTCCACAAGGTGATGTTCTCATCCCAGCTGAGGGATGTCAGAACACTTCTCTCCTGGCTGGTGAGGTTGGTGGTGGTGGTTGAGCACTGGAGAGTGCGGCAGAGACTTTTATCCTGAGTAGTTCTGCTTCTACTGCTGGTAGATTGTTGTTGTGAATGGAAGATTCTGTAGCTGTGATGAAATCCACAACAGGAACCTGTTTGGGTGTGATGGCAAAATTTAGGCCTTTGGATAGGACCTCTCTCTCTGCCTGGGCGAGTTCCCTGTTTGAGAGGTTCTTCACTCATTTGTCCTTTACATCTCCTGTCATGGTCCCATCATCCTTCTTCCTCCTGCCGATTTCTTTTATTTCTGCGTGAGGAGAAGATCAAATGTCTTCATTTGCCTCTCTTTTCCTTTGTAATTCTGGGCCACTTTTGCTTTCTGGTTTTTTCTGTGTTCCAAAGTGTCTAAGGAGAAGAGGACTTGTCTGATCCTTTCATTAAATAATTGTTTTTGAGCTCTCTGAAGGATATTGTTAGCCCTATGACTTCCTACTGTAGATTGTAGGTGAAGGATTGTTGGGGTAAGGCTTTGTTGTCTGCATCTCAGGTTGGAACGCAACTGATGCGGAACAAATATTCAAAAACTCACTTGTTTAAGATGTGAAATTATTGGGGTGGGGGTTGCTTTGTGGCTGGGGATGGTCTTAATTGACAACAGAACTACATACGGTCATTGTCTCTGTTCCACCCATCTTCTCACACTATAATTGCTTAACAATGAAAAACAAAACCAAATATGTTACAAGCCATCAAGTCACTTCTGATGTGAGTGAGCAGTAATAACCTCCAAAATATCCTATCATTAACTTTGCTCATATACTGTAAACCAACAGCATTTCAAGTTAGGCCATTCTGTCTTCTTACTGCTCCCTTTCGTAGCATTATTGTCTTTGTTTTGTAAATTCTGCTCAGATCTTGCAAACTAACAGCTATCGATTCCTTTCTTGAGTTAAGCCATGTCATATTAGTTCTTCTTGTTTTCTTACTCACCTCCCACCCACATTACTTTCCCTAGAAATATTGTCGTTTCCAGGAAGTTCCGTATTCTTATTATACAGTATGTACAAGGTAAGATAGTGTCAGTTGACTCATGTTTGCTTTAATAAGAATTTGGGATTGACTTGACTGAGTACCCACTTATTTGCCTTTCTGGTGGCCTGTGGCATCTGTAAGAATAACCTCTCATGCTACATTTCAAATGAGTTTCTCCCCACTAAACTACAAAGCAATTGTTCTGGTCTTCCCCTTCCTCCCCCAAACAAATGTGAATGGAGACAGAAACACAATAGCTCATATTCATAAACCAGACTTTTAAAAAAAGAATCAAATTACTTGCTATGACATTCAAATATAAATAAATGAATGTTTCTGCAGGCGGTGTGGATTTTTAAAATTACAGATTAAAAATATTGGAGTCTAATTCTTTGGCAATACTGGTCATCGTTAGTCTTTTGCTGAAACTATCTCACTGTTGAATTATAACGTATTATCTTCTCTCACCTCTTACTTTCTGACTTGTTTGAAGACTTCATCATTTGTGGTGACATCAGAAAGAGGGAGGAGTCTGTGGTGCCATAAACTTGAGCTGAAATTATAAAAACACATCCTGCTCGGGAATCTGAAGACTCAACTTTCCAGTAAGGTGCATTCTTTGAAATCAATAAGCAAGCTACAATGAAAATAACTAGCATATTCCTTCTGGTTGCGCTGGGAATCTTCTGTTCCTCAGGTAAGGATGACGTAGGATTCGTTGTTAACTTTTATTCCTGGAGCCAGTTCAGTCTCGTACAAAACAGAAGAGAAAAACAGATGGCAGGCTGATGGGAATGAATCATTTGTCAAGGGTAGGGTGGTATGCCACAGAGATAAAGGGGACAATTCTATGGTTGATGAAGGGAAAGCAGAAAGCAGAAAGGGATGTTGTGAAGCTTTGGTGTAGAAGTCTGGTTTTTGAGCAGCCTAGAAGTGCCTGTTACATATTAACTTTGGATCTTATCATCTTGGGACTGAAAAAAATATTCCCGACCAGTGAATTGATTAATAACTCTCTCACAGAAGTGGGAAGATTCTTTCTTTCTAAGGGGAAGAGGTCATGCTGCAAAGTTTCCTCACTCTGAGGGCTTGTTTACTACCCATTCTCATTGAAAAGGAGAAGTACATTTCAGAGCATAAAACGTTTGTCCTCATTCAAGGCAGGTGAATATGTGTCCAGATATTGCTGGACTACAACTCCCATCATTCTTAGCCAACACAGCCCATGGAAAGTCTGCTGTGAGTTGCAGCCTAATATCCACAGATCCTCATGTTGACCATCTGCTTCTTAAGTTGTAAAAAGAGGGGGGGGGACACCCAAAGTGGATCCTGTAGAGTTAGATTGTCAGTCTACCTCTACATAGACTGTTTCATAAGAAAATAAAGAAAGGGGAAAAAAACAACTACTTAAACGTCAGTGGTTTTTATTAATGCAGCAAAAGACTGGTTTCTTTCCCCACAACATCTGTGTTGGGTCCTCGCTGAGTGTAACTCCTCTTGCAAAAGTCTCTTATTATTAGATATTGAGAGAGGTGACTTCTCCTGCCATACCCCAAAAACCTGCCTGCATCAGTGTTGTTGTTATTGCTGCTGCTGTTGTTGTTTTTATTGTGTGATTAACTATAAAACCGTGACAATTAGAAAATTTTGATCCAGCTAAAGTTAAAAAAAAGGCCATAGATAGACATTGTATGATTCTGTCTTCTATCAGCATGAGCTAGCACAGTTCATGGTGTGGGATGATGGGAGGTGCAGTCCAGCCATACTTGGAGGGCCACACATTCCAAACCCTGATGTAGACTTTACTAAACAGAATCAATTTTTAATTGGATGCCTATGTTTTCCTTTTTTTAGGCAATGCAGAAGCTGGTGGTGATGCCAATGAAGAAATAGAGGTGATGTGTTTTCATTATGCAAATGCAATGTCTTCTGCTTTGGTGAAATGCTACCCTACTAATAGAGATGGGCACGAAGTGAACAATTTTTCATTTCCATTTTCGTTTTTTCATTTCGTTAGCTAACGAAACGACAAATGAATTTTGTCTTTAAAATGAAACAAAACAAACAGAAACACCGGAAATTTTGTCGTGCGTTTCGTTTCTGTTACTGCAATATAAGTGAATTGCTTAAAATCCTAAAACAATCACAAAAATGTGAAATAAATGGTAATGAAATGGTAACAAACAAACGAAAACAAAAATGATTTTTTTGCAAAAATTCACGAAAAATGGAAACGAATCGAAATGGACCCTCCAAACGACAAACGACAAACGAAATGCCATTTTTTTTATTCGTGCCCATCTCTGCCTACTAATATAGGGAGAGCCCAGTTATGTTGTCACACAGAGAAAAGCAACATACTGCAATGTACCGTATGTTGAATTTAAATTCAGACAGTGCAAATGAATCTGGATTTTTGGTCCTACTTTGCAGAAGACTGTGTTGAAACCATCTACTTCCCTAATCATATTCTCCTACCCGTGAACCAAGTATATGGCTTTCAACTTTTCATGTGTTTAACAAGGCATGTGCTAAATAGTATTAGCAATGCAATCACTGGTGAAGCAGTAAAATGTGAAATTTAGCACATTCCCAAAGAGTGTACAAAAATTTTGCTGTGAAGAATTTGCACAACACTTTACAGGCCAAATTGAACAGGTGCGGGCTATCTTGGATTCTGCTATTGATCCAGAGCCTATAAATAAAACTCTCCACCCTGTTTTACCTGTATTAATGGATGACTTTCAGTTCCTACAGTTAGATGATGTGGTCAGGATTCTTGTGGTGAGGGCCACCACAAGTATATTGGATCCTTGCCACTCATGGATCATAAAAGCTGTCAAAGAAGGTATGGCAGACTGGTTAGGAAGAGTATTGAAATGCCAAAAACACTGTTAAAAAAGCTCTCCTAAAACCCAATGATACTGAGCAATTACCGACCAGTATCAAATATCCCATTCTTTGGGAAACTCCTAGAGTGGGTTGTGGCCCCACAGCTCCAGTGGTTTCTGGATGAGATAAACTACTTGGATCCATTTCAGTTTGGCTTCAGGCCTGGCTATGGGACTGAGACGGCACTGGTTGCATTGGTAGATGACTTATGCAGCGAAATGGATAGGGGATCGGTGTCCCTTTTGGTTTTGCTAGACCTCTTCGCTGCTTTTGACACTATAGACCATGGCATCCTCCTGACTCATCTCTCTGAAATGGAAATTGAGGGTACTGCATTAAAGTGGCTTTGGTCCTTCATGCAAGAAAGAATGCAAAAAGTGGTGTTAGGTGATTCATTTTCGACACCACGGCTGCTGACCTGTGGAGTCCGCCTGGGGAGAGTTTTGTCTCCTATGTTATTTAACATCTATATGAAACCACTGGGGGAGATTATCAGGAGTTTGGGGGTTAAGTGCCACCAGGATGCTGATGATACCCAGCTCTACCTCTCATGACTTCCAGATTCGGAGGGAGATACTATCTCAACTTTACATGAGTGTCTAGCTGCAGTAATGAACTGGATTAGGATGAACAAAATGAAACTAAACCCAGACAAGACAGAAGTGCTTCTAGTCAGTCAAAAGGGAGAACAAGGGATAAATACGCAACCTGTACTGGGTGGGGTCACCCTCCAATTGAAAAAAGAAGTGTTCAGCTTGGGGGTGCTCTTGGATTCATCCTTGTGCCTGGATGCCCAGGTCACAGCTGTGACCAGGAGCGCATTTGCACAATTAAGACTAGTACGCAAGGTATGTCCATTTCTTGAGAAACCAGCTCTGGCCACGGTGACTCATGCCCTAGTGACGTCTGGGCTAGACGACTGTAATGCACTCTGTGTGGGACTACCGATGAAGAGTCTCAGGAAACTTCAGTGGGTTCAAAATGCAGCAACCAGATTGCTGACTGGGGCGGGTTACAGAGATCATATTACACTGATATTAAAGCGGCTCCACTGGCTACCAATCAGCTATTGGGCACAACTGAAAGTGCTGACCTTAACCTACAAAGCACTGTACAACCTGGGTCCAAGCTACCTCAAAGATCAATTCTCACAGTATGAACCGACTCGAGTGTTAAGGTCATCAGGAGAGGACTTTCTCTCCATCCCGTCACCCTCACATGTACGTCTTGTGGGAACACATGAAAGGGCCTTCTCGGCTGCTGTTCCCAGCCTCTGGAAATTCCTCCCACTAAAGGCTAGGACTGTCCCATGTCTGTTGTCTTTCCGGAAACAGGCAAAGAGCTTTCTCTTCAGGCAAGCTTTCCCTGCATGATGAACTACCATGTGTATTTTATATGAATCTATGGGTTCACATAGACTATGTGTTTATAACTACTAACCTTGTGTGATTGCATTGACACTGTTTTCAATGTTAATTTCCATCACCCATAACTTTTACATGGAATTTTTACTCTCTCTTTAACTGCTCTCTTACTCTTAGATTTAATCAATGTTATGTGTTGTATTTTAATGCTGTAAGATGTCCCTCAATTCCATGTTCTCAATACTTGAATAAGTCGTAATTGGACTGTACTGTACATTATCCCTCATTACTTTAAGCCACCTTGAGTCATTTTCCAAGGAGAAAAGTGGGGTAAAAATACTCTAAAATAAATAAAATAAATAAATAATAAAAAAATACAGGCAGCTGTCTGGATCCAGCAAACCAGTCACAGCTTTCATATCTACCAAGAACAGGCAGTTCGTAAACCTAATCGGTATCAATTACCTATCAAAGACAAAGGCCCCATCAAATATTCAGTTTCATAAGTGGAATACATTGCAGCAATATATCATTGCTGAGATCGTTTATATCAACTCTAAGACTACAGCTAAGTTCAGAAGCAAGTGAGGTATGTGCGACAGTATCACTTCTGCTAATCAAAAAGTCGTGGCACTTGGATGCTGTGAATCCTCACTCTATTACACCATGGTATGCCATCTTCCTGTCAAATGTCCATAACATTACCCAGCAGGTAGCGTGTACAAACACACTGAAATTAAGCAAGTGAAACTGGGAAAGTGATCCCTGTGACACTGGGAAAGCTCCAGAATAAAAGGACCTAAGTTGGCATGAGCCACTCATATTCATTTCACTGAAGAAATGAATTCAAATATCAGCACCACAGATGATGTTATAGTCCAGGCCCAGACTGGTCATTTAGCAATCATATTGAGGCATGCACAAGCTGACATTGTCCTAAGACTATGCTAATTAGACAGACAGAAGCTTCCGTTGGGAAGGAGAGGCCACAATGTTAGGTTCACCTGGTGCTCAGCTTCTGTGGCTCCTTGCATGCCAAGGTCAAGACAACTCACCTACAAGATCAACTTTGCTACAATTAAAAATAAATGATGCTCTTCTCCAAAGCTTAACTGTACAATTTTTATTTTACAGCCATCATGTCAGCTGTATAAGCTACCAGGGTGTCCTAAAATCCTTGAGCCTGTATGTGGCACTGATGGCGTGACTTATCCCAATGAGTGTATCCTGTGTCTGGAGAATAAGTAAGCATCTGTTTTCTGTCCTTTAAATTCCTCACATTAGAGGTTTACAGACCATCATCTAAGCTTTCTGCTTCATTCATAGCAGAAAGAAGTTGTGTTTGTTTTGTTGGTCTCATAGGAGGCTAGCTAAGCAAGAGGTCTTGTGAGTCTTCCAGAACAAGTCAATCCATATTGCAAACAAGCCAGACATATGTAAATAACTTAAGCCACAAGGAACTTTCCTGGAAGTAAGTTACTTGTGGTCTAAGTGTGACATAAACCTCTGCAAAAGGTGTGTGTGTGTGTGCGCGCGCGCACTGGGTGGCTTCTGTTTTGGTGGCTCCTGGTCTGGCCCTAGATTTCTCTTTTTCCAGGGGAAAAAAAGCTGAATTGTAGATCCTGGGCTCCTCTGGGAATAGCAGTTCATCTTTTAAATAGATCACAAGGCCCTATTACACACTGTAGTTCTCCATTTTTTCCAATTTAGAAGTGGGGAGGAAAGCCTTTAGAAATAGATAAGATCATAGTGAAGGATTTGTGCAAAAATATTAAACAGAACTACAAGAATGGGTGAAAGCATCACTAGCATCCAGGGGTGACTTAAAGTCACTGAATTAGAAGATAATATTGAAAGTCATGAGATTGGGTGGCAATGGTAAAACCATTCCTTTCCCCTGAAAAACACATTAATGTCTCTATAAATCGATTCTGACTTCACAACTTAACATACTGAGATGATATCAATGAAATCATTGCTTCATCTTCTCTTTTGCCCATCAACAACTGGGCAACTGCCTCCTTTTTATGTTTTAAGGAATTGGGGGCTTATACAAAATTCAAAAGACAGAGACGCACACTAAGCCAGAGAATAATGAGATATTATCTTTAGATTATCTTCTTTGCACAGGTAACAACATAAAGCTGTATTATCCAGCTCCACATCACTCTGCGTTACATGGCCCAATTTTGCATGAAACTAGACTTAGTCTAAGTCTTTTATGTTCTTTGGGCATCTAAAGTGCAAAGAAAGGGAGATTGTAATGGTCTGGGGCAGCTGCTTTAGTGCTGTCTTTGTGATGAAATAGATTTGGCCCTTGGAGCCAATAGAAGGACTATAATTCAGTGGTAGAGCACATGCTGGGTAGATCCTGGTTTCAGGTTCAACACCTGGTCTTTTTAGTTCAATGGTTCCCAACTTTGGGTTCCCATATGTTCTTGGATTGCAGCTCCCAGACATGCTGGCCAGCATAGCTTCAAGTGAAGGCTTCTGGTAGCTGCATTCCAAAAACATTGGGGACCCAAGGCTGGGAACCACTGCTCTAGTTGAATGCCTCAGGTAGAAGGGTGCTGGAGCAACCTTTGACTGAGAACCTTGGAGAGGTTTAGAAGGTCTGTGTTTAGAAGACCAAACAAGATGTTTAAGGGAATGTGTATTTCCTACAGATAAGCCATTTCCCCTCCCATTGCCAGAATTCTGATTACCTCCATGAGCAAATCTGGAAATCAAGCCTGTATTTGACTTCCAACAACAAATCACAAAACAAAAAGCACACAACATGCAAGCTAGGTAGTTGAGGAAAAGCATGCACTAAGATAAAACAGTGTGTGTCTCCTCCTCCTCCTCCTCCTCCTCCTCCTTCTTCAAGGCCAGGGTATCATCTAGTTTTATTGTAAAAGAACTTTATAGTTCCCTGATGCCACAAACTAAATTCTGTTCTCCTTCAAGTGAAGGAATTCAGGTTGTGAAGAAGTTAGTTTTCAGACTACAACTCCAAGAATGCTCTGGCCACCATGGCTACTGATAGTCTATGCAAGGATTGTTTTCAGGTCCTGGGAAAGATTTGTTTGCATACAGTCCAAAGACATGATCCCCAACAGGTTTTCTCTAGGAAGAAGTGATTGGTTCTTAAAACACAGAGGGTGTTGCCAAAATGTATGCAAAGGAAGCAATGCTATTGCTCTATAAAAACCTCACCTAGTTTCAGCCAGATGGTCAACACAAGTTCGCAGTGCATTAAAAATGTCTCCGGAAAACAGAATGTTAATGTGCTTTGGGTTCAGTAATAAATCATATTTGGCTTCTGTGCCATTGAACACACAAGAGCTATTATGTAACCCACACAGGAATGTCTTATTTGTTTAAAATGGTGTTACAGGTTCTTTTTTATGGTCCCAAATGAAATACTGTAATACAGGTTAAAAATTAACATCTGTTATGTGCTTTCCCTGTCAAAATATGTTTGGATTCCCAATACAGGAAGTTTTAGAAGAGGTAGATTTTGTGCTACCCCTCTTTGGCTAGCATGAAAGGCTAAACAAAACAAAATAAAAAAGGGAAACAAAAACATTGTGAGACCTTAGAGATTGACTGTAGTATTTCAGGTAGAGATGGACGCGAAATGAACTTTTAGTTAGTTTCATTATTCGTTATTTGTTTTGTTACATAACAAAATGAATAACGAACTGCCCCCTCTAAGAGAAACGAAACAAAACGGAAATTTCCATTTCATTTCGATTTAGTTCGTTTGCTGGTGTCTCCTACCTGGTTCTGCTGCTGGTGGTCCTGGATGGTCCTTCCTGCTCTGGTGGGTCCTCCTGGCTGCAGGGAGGGGGTGTCCAGGGGGGGGAAGCTGACCGGCCACGCTACAGCTGGTTGGCGGCCGTGGTCAGCAGTAAAAACAACAATAAAAATAAAATAAAATAAAATAAAATAAAATAAAAGATTGGCACATTCAACTGAGGACAGGAAATCCTCTGTAACAGTTCCCTAAATATGGATAATGAGGCAGAACTACCTCCCTTTTGTTTACACCTGAGATTGGCAGTGAATATTTTACTAGGAAAAATTCAATGGCTTTAAATGGTGACAAATGCTTGCTTATGAACAAGGTGTTGCTTGTACTCCTGGACTCTTGCTCCCTTGTATGCCCAGTCACCTTCCTAGGGGGTGCAGTTAAAGATGGTCAGCAACCATCTGTTTGGCAGCTTGTCCTGCTTTCCTTAGCAGCCAAACAGATGTTCAGCATGTCAAAACCCAAACTCTTGGTTTGGTCTTGGTTTGGTCTTGGTTTTAATTTGTAAAACCCTCCATGGCCTGGGTCCTGATTACCTGGCAGAGCGTATCTCCCAGTGGTCAACTTCGGCCCGACCAACTAGAAAGTTGCAGGCGCACTCACTGCGGGTGGCCATGCCCAGGGAGGCTCGGAAAATGGTCACCCAGAGCCGAGCCTTCTCTGTGGCTGGCCCTATACTATGGAACCACCTCCCTTGTGAGTTGCGCCTAGCACAGTCTCTGCCAGCTTTCAAAAAAGCTTTAAAGACCTTGCTTTTTCAGGAGGCGTTTGGTGGCTGTTAATTTTCTTTTCTTTTCATCTGCCACT
Organism: Phrynocephalus versicolor; assembly: GCA_023846285.1. Taxonomy (NCBI): domain Eukaryota; kingdom Metazoa; phylum Chordata; class Lepidosauria; order Squamata; family Agamidae; genus Phrynocephalus; species Phrynocephalus versicolor. Next base: position 69,335,072 of record JAHTLZ010000010.1, read on the forward strand.
TGTCTCCCTGCTATCGTTTTTTATCTTTAATGTTTAGTTGATCTTGTTGCTTTTATTACGATGTAGTATATAAACTGGGGGGTTTTGTCCATTTTATTGTTGTGAACCACCCCGAGTTCTGACCGGAATATGGGCGGTATATAAGCTCTAAAAATAAATAAATAAATAAATAATAAACTCCTCCAGTGGATGCCCACTTGGAGGCAGCAGACTCCCTTCCCTATCCCACCTCCTCTGGGCACTACATCTGAGTAGGTGCCTGCTGGAGGAGGCGGTGCTGTGCTGCTTAACAAATTAGCACAAACTACGAAACCACCAAACTTGTGTCCATCTTTACAACCAATAACTTAGTAATGAGCCGCTATTTGGCACCAAGACTTCCATGACTTTCCTTATGGAAACACAAGTCAGCAATAGGATTCTGGCTGGTATGTCTTCCCCTCCCCCAACCCCTTTTTCATCCAAATGTTGTACATTGTCCCAAGCAAGCAATGATTCGTTTGTAAACATGTCCACTGAATAAACAGATGATTAGGGACTTTCCGCTGTTTTAATTCTGGAATCAAGGAACACCTGACAACCTCTGATGAAACTAAGCAGAACAGATCAGGATCAGCAGATGCTACCTTGACCACAAATTATTTAAAACTTCCCTGTGCTTTTAGTTGTGTGTGCTAATACTAGCAGGTGTGTTGGTTTACAGCAATGAAGTCAATCATTGATAAATAATCTCAACAAGACTTCCCTTGGAAGCTCAGAAATTCATATGCTCAGGTTCCCACAAGACACTGTTTGGAGCCCGCTGAACTTTGGACCAGGGAAGACAAGTTATTATTCAATACCGGAGAGAATCGATTTTTTTCCTTTTAGTTCCTAGTCCCCCTCCCCTTAATATTTCTACTACTTCGTATGACCAATAGAAATAACATGTTTGTGTTTTTTTTATTTTTTACAAAGAAAGTGAAATGCTCAATAAAGAGTTTTCGCTGGAGGAAATTGGTGCGGTATACATGTTATAAATAAATAAATAAATAAATAAATAAATAAATAAATAAATAAATAAAGCACACAGATTTGCCCATCCTAGTGGAAGGCTTTGGGTGCTGCATTTTTAAAATCACATATGAATGTCTATACCAGGGGTGTCCAAACTTCTTGCAACGAGGGCCAGATTTGGTGAGGTGAAAATGTATGGGGGCTGACCATTCAGCAGCATTTGGCCCCCAGGACGGACTCTGAAAAACCTCTACGACGTGCAAAGAGGTGAGGAGGCCGCTGCAGCAATGGAGCCAGGGGCAGGTAGGCTGGGGGGGGGGGGGGCGGACACAGGCAGGGAGGGCAGGCAAGCTGTAAAACTACAAGCTGATGTCTCCATCCGGTATGGGGAGGGGCCAGCTGTGGGAATGTGTGACAGGCTGAGCCAGTGGAGAGAAGAGGTTGTGGGCCACTCAAAATTTGAAAACGAGCTGCATTTGGCCCCCAAGCTGGACTTTGGACATGCCTGGTCTATACATTCAACCCTGCTTTTGATGTGGTTTTTTTGCACAGGCTTCTCACCCTAAGCAGCTACATGGCAGGCTCATACAACACTTATCCTCTACTGTGTTGGGAATATCTGTATCTTTTAGACTGGTTAAGGACAAGCTTTTGAGAACTGAGTTTGGTTCCTTTAGATAGGAAATCTAAAAACCTCAGCTTTTCAATAACAACAAAATGGGAAAGTGTGAAACTCAGTAGTTTGCCCATATCTATTCAGCATGTTTTTATCTTCTCCTTCAGGAATCTGAACTTACACACCAAAATTAAGAAGTATGGTGAATGCTGAGCTGACAGGGATGCCTACTGAAGAACTCCAGTGTGGACTGTCGGGGCATCACTGAGGAAGACATGCAGAGATTGTAACTGTTTGTCAATGGATCTGCTGGATTTTAGTCAATAAAAACAAAAGCATTGCGCCATGCCAGTTTGAGTCGCTTCATTTAGTTCTCACTTGAATTTGGGGAGAGTTTTTGATGAATGGAATATGACATTCATTTTATTTACTGAAACAATAAAGGGTTGTGAAAGCATTGACAAGCTTCTTTTCAAAGTTACTTTTATGAATGACAGCTGCCAGAACCAACCAGGGGGCATTTCATGTAACAGGAAATAAAAGGACATTTGCAGCGTCACTAAGGAGACATCCTGTTTGGCCACCAGGCGGCGATCTTGATCTGCAACAAGCTACCTGACTCTAAAGTTGTTAAACATTGTCTATAAAAGTACCTATTAGGGATGCGAAATGGTTGTCTCTGACCCTTTCTGTGCCTTAGTGAAAAGCACAAAGGTCAGGACTGAACCACCTTCTGTCCTTTTTCAAAGTCAGTTGTTACTCAGGTCCATGAGAGTATTTGTGCATTTCAAGTTCTCTATGAAGACTTCTTTCCAGCAAAGGTAGAAATGCAGCTGGCATGGGCTGTAGATGGAATGGTGCAGACAAGACACAGGGACACCTGCAGTAGTCTGCCAAGCGGGGCACTCTGTTGTCATGGGGGCTGTGACAAAACGGTTCCAATTGGCATTTAAGGCAGCCACCAGAAAGTCAATGTAATCAATGACTTTGGTGCAGAAAAGACAAAAAATACAAAAAAAGAAGGAAGGAAGGAAGGAAGGAAGGAATATTTCTGAGGTAAAAAAAAAACATTTTCTCTTACGTATTCTTTTATTTTTATGTTTTCTTTCCCCACTCTGAATGAATGCTTGTTATAACATTGAGGATCTATAGGGGGTGTCACTCTGCTTTATGTGTGTCCAGATGCCCCAAGCACATCCAATCTCACCTGATTTTGGAAGCTAAGCAGGGTCAGCCCTGGTTAGTACTTGGATGGGAGACCACCAGGGAATCCCAGTGGTTGTAGGCGCCTGGAGTAGGAACTGGCAAGCCACTCCAGTATTCCTGCCAAGAAAACTCCATGGACATGGAGTCATGAAGAGTCAGTCAAAATTGTAATGAGACAACACACACGTGCTCTTTGCTCCACCATGTGGTCACCCTAGAAGTACGTAGGTGTTCCTGCATTGTTTCCTATTTGCACATTTGTCTGAAGATTGTGCACTTCATGTGCATCATTCCTGTGAATGTTTCCAGTGAAATATTTCATTATTTCACAATACCCCAAAGAAAACAGATCAGAAGCCTGTGACTTAGTGCCTCTGAAACATTCAGATCATTTTGAAGTGATTGGAGTCCATTCACACCTAACTTTTTTTTCTCTGCCATGACTTCTTCAAGAATCCTTTCTTGTGTATGCAATTTTATTCTTTTTTTCCTCTAAAAAAGCATGTAGGCTGACATGAACAAGTGTAACCCTAAAACAGTTTTTTTTTTTTTTTTACAAACCACAGTATTATCCAGAAGCACTGCTGAGGACAAAAAAAGTCATTACACACCACAAAGGGAGGTAAGCATGAGCAAACCACAAGGCCTCCTGATGTTTGGGACTTCAGCTTTTGAAACAAAAATGATCCTTGGATCTCACTATTTTGTTCTGACAAACTAATGGAGAACTAGAACTTCGCCACAAATAAAACTAATCTGAAATGTGTTGACATGGATGTGAGTTAAAATGTTGAAATGATCATTAAAATGATGAAAACACCACGTAATAACTATGGTAACAGTAAAATAATGATTAAAGTGTAGCATTTGGAGCTTTTATAATGTGACAATTATTTTTAAACAGGTAATGAAAAATAGATAAAGCATGAGAGCTAATTATATAAAATAAACACTAACCCTTAATTTCACCTTTCAGGATCTCCATTCCAGTTAAGCATCCTAAATCTCCAGATTTAAAAGGAATAAACTGGATATTAATCTCTTCAATAGCGTTTTGGGGATTTGTGGCTGATCCAATAAAAAGTCCAAAAAGCATTTAAGAAACTTCTGCAGGGAAACGTTCAAACTTTGTTTTTAAATGATTTACATAAGTTCTGGGGGAGAGAGAGAGAGACAATAAAGTATAATAATTTTTTTAAAAAGGTGGTGTGGACAGAATGGCGGACTAAGAGTCTGGAGAACAGGGTTCAGATCTCCACTTGGACTTACCTTGAAATCCATGTTAGGGTCACAATCAAGTTAGCTCCAACTTGATTGCAGATCATCATGTTTAGAAGAAAAGCAGGACAGAAGCATATTTGGAGCAAATATGATTGCTCCCAGCAAAAATATCTAAGGCTTCAGAAAAATAAAGTTCAAGTTGGAAGAAAAAGAAAACTAACTGGTAATGCTAAGAGAGTAAGATGGACTGTACCTCTGATAAGAACAGTGGCTTTGAAACATGGGGTCCCAGATTTCTTGGGCTGCAACTCTGAGAAGCTCCACTGAGTGGCGTTAAGAACACTTGTGGCCAACAAGGCCAGGAACCACAAGTCTAAAGAGAAAGCAGTAGGTCCAGAGCTCCAGAAAGGAGCAAAAAGAGAGACAACCCACAACTTAAGAAACTCAAACACTTTGGCCGTTACTTCACGAGCCGCTCGCTTCGCGGCAAGCCGTCATTTCTGTGCGAACCGATCGCTTCAGTCCGCACGCTCCTCCTTTTTGGCTGCGACGTCACCCCGACCACACCCCCTTTACCGTGCTCCAACTGGGGTGAGTGATTCCCCTGCCATGGGCCGGGAATCTTTTCGCTTCGCATCTCGCTTCGCTCCCAACGTCATGTGTGATCTCGGTTTTTGGCTTTTATTTCAAGTTTTTTTAAAAAATATTCAAACAGGGATATCGATGCATCGCTATATTGTTTCATCGCTTTGCGCTGTTACTTCCTCGCGCGAGTAGCAGCGGCGGCGGCGGCGGCGGCGGGAGCAGGAGGAGCCGCTGCCGCCTCGCCCGGCCAGAGCAGGGCACCCGGGGCAGGCAGCGTGCAAGCGGCGGAGGGCGGGTGGCTGTGCCATGCGGGGCTCCCCCCGAGTAGCAGCGGCGGCGGCAGCGGGGGGCTGCCAATGATGCCAGGAAACAATGGACAAAACAATATAAATTAGGAGCGGAAAACACAGGATCGTACAGTAACCACGCTCTGTCATGAATGACAGCCAAGCATTGATGCATCGATACGCCGAGTATTTTTTTTTAAAATAAAAGGAGAGTGGAACCGGACGTTGCAAATCAGCTTTCTAATGCGAAGGGAGCACGTGAGGTAGTAATCGATTCGGTCCCAAAAATGCCCCGCGTGAGTACAGAGAAACGGGGGTGGGAGCGAAGGGAGACCACGTGACCACCACGTGACCGCCTCTGAATTCAAATCGAAGGCAAGGTCGATTCGAAGCGAGGCACCTCATGAAGTAACGGCCTTTGTTTCAAGCAAAAACAGAAACAATCGCTATCTTCTGTCAAGACCGCAACATGTTTGTGCATCCTGTTTGGAGGTGATGTCACGGCAGCAAAAAGTGATTCTATACCAACCAGACCAAAGCTTGTGTTACTTTTCTTATATCTCTTATATCTTATATATCTTATATATCTTATACAGTATGGCATACCAAATCCCAAGACCCATATACTTAACAGATAGTGTATAGTTGCCGGCAAAAGTAAATGTCGTTGGAGAATTACTAATAATAATTGTGTGCCATCACGTCCATTATGACTGAAGGTGACCCATTCCAGGACTGTCTAGGTAACAAATACTCAGAAGTGGGTTATCCTTCTTTCTTCTGTGGGGCACCCTGGGGTTGTGCAACTTGCCCATGAATGCACAGTTGACTTCTCCTCCTGGGAAGTGCAGTGGGGAATTAAACGTTCAGTCCCTGGCTCCACAGCCTGATGCTTAAACCACTGAGTTATCCAGGCTGCTACTGAAGAATTACGAGCAGTTAAGAAACTGTCAGTCACATTTCCTGCTGTGTAGCAGTCATATCACTTGCTACCAAGTGACAAGGAATGCAAACAAAAACTTGGTAACTCGGAGCAATTTAACCCTGAAATTGTACATCAATTGACTTGATCCTAGTTGCTGGACAACTCAATGGTTTAGGGATCAGGCTATAGAGGTGGGGAGTTCTATTCCTGACTGTGCCTCCTTGACAGGCTCTGGGCTCATAATTCCATAAGGTCTCGTCCAGCTCTGCTGTTCTAAGATTGTTGCTATTATTATTTCTTAACATTCCATGATTCCATAAATAATCTCCTCAAACTTTTAACTGGAATGCTGACCATAAAAAAAATCTATCATTAGAAGCAAAATGTAAACATTTTCCAGTTACGAAGTTCTAAGACCATTGCTGCTTGGCAGGAATGTGAAAGTAAGATAACTTAAAATTGAAGAAAGGGGTTTAAAATAGATTAAACTACCTTTGTCGAAAGCTTGAAAGTTGTTGGTGTACAGAAAGTACGAAAGTCCTATAAAGCATCCTAAGAATATGACAGGCTGCGTGAGGACCACAGAAGAAACAATATAAGGCTATTAAATGTGTAAACTAATACAAAGCATCTAATAATAATTGGTATCTATACTCCGCATTCTTTCATATTCAGGGAGCTCAAAGACAAACTCACATTTTGGAGCTTTTAATTATGGGAATTGCTAATTCAAGATAACACAAGTGCAATTTTTTTAGCTCCACACAAGCTTCATTAACGACAAACAAAGTATGTCACATTTCTTACTGTCTCTCTCATTTTGTTTTCTTACTCAATGGCACATCTTTAGGCTTCTCATTATGTTTCTTAGTATGTCCATTATTCATAAAGCCAATTACATACAAGATTCATAACCCAGTTTTAGCTCTCAGAATGTCTGGGCTTTGACCAGCCCTTCTTCTTGTTCCAGTATATAGAATGGAACTTCTTGTGGGTTCCTCATAAACATCACTTCCCATGGCTCCAGCAACAGCCAGCTCTCCACATTTTCTCAGCTCCACTCTCCATGATACCATACAGTAGATCAGGCATGTCCAAACTTCAGCCCTCTGCAACTCCCACAGTCCTTTGTCACTGGCAATACAGGCTTGGAATTCTGGGAGTTGTGGTCCAAAACATCAGGAGGGCCAAAGTTTGGGCATGCCTGCAATAGATCCAAGACACCACTACCTTCTTTAAAAAAAGAGGGAAACCTTTAAAAGCCTATGATCCAGAACTTACATCGAACCCAGCTGCTTTCAGCAATGGTAAGGTATTGAGGACATCAGAATCCAAAACATCTGGAGGACCAGAGGTTCCCCCTCCCACCCAATTTATTACTATGTTGTGTCCTGCAGGATAACCCAGGCAGATAAGAATTGGATACAATTATTAATGAACTCTTATATATCTCATCAGTACAATCTACTAAGGTTGTAGCAAGAGGTGGACATTGTATTCAGCTGAAGGATGAAACACTATTGAATTCAGGGTTGTTTGTGCATCTCTCTTGCCATCATAAGGCACAGCAAAAAGGCTGGAATGCTTGTGCAGAAGGCTGCTGACCCCTACAGATTCCTCGTTTGAACCGGACATCTGTAGGATTAAAATGTAAAAATAAAAAGGTTGTGGGATCATGAAATTAAAAATATAACTACCTTGTAAGGAAAACACTGAGCCAGTGGAAAATTTAGGAGTCTGAAAACTTCATCCCACTTCATCTCTGAATGCCAAGATTCTAGTCACAGGGATGCCACAGAGGGTCTCTGAATGAAGTCAATGAATTGTTGCAATTAGAGATGGGCACGAACCAAAAAAATGGTGATTCGTTTTGGTTTGTTTCATTTTAGGGTTCAGTTTGTTTCGTTTCATTTTAAATGAATTTTTTTGAAAACATTTGTTTTGTTGTTTTGTTGATTCATTATTCATTTTGTTTGGTGTGTGTGTGTGTGTGGTGCTTGGGCAACTTTGGCTGGGGGAAAGAGGGGCTTAATCTTCCCCCCAGCCACTGTGGGGTGGGGGAAAGAGCTCCCCCAGCCAACACCTCTCAGCTGAGAGGCACTGGCTTGGGGCCAGCACCTCAAAGAGACCCTTCTTTTCACCTCCGCATGAGGAGGCGAGGAGCAGAGTCTCTTTTGACTTTTCCCCCGCAGCGGATGGCAGCGCCGAGCGGGGAAGATCCCTTTAAAGACACCCCACTTTCCGCCTCCACATGCGGAGGTGAGAAGTGGGGTCTCTTCTGACATTTTTCCCCTCAGCGGATGGCAACGCTGAGTGGGCGCTTGGTGCTGTCATCCACTGCAGGGAAGATCCCATTAAAGAGACCCTTCTTCCCTGACATCAGCTGGGCCCCTTTAAAACTGGCCCAGTCGCCACCAGGGGTTCTTCCCAGTGCTGACTGGGCCATTTTTAAAGGGGTCAAGCTGATGACAGTTCGGCAGGATCCTTCTGAAAATGGCCCCGTTGGCAATGCAGGAGCTCCATGCTGGCCACGGGGACATTTTCAGAGAGCTCCTGCTGAGCTGTCATTGGTTGGGCCACTTTAAAAATGGCCCAGTAGCCACCAGGGGTTCTCCCAAGTGCTGACTGGGCCATTTTTAAAGGGGTCTAGCCGATGACAGCTTGGCAGGATCCCTCTGAAAATGGCCCTGTGGGCAATGCAGTAGCCCCTGGTACTGACTGGGCCAGGTTTAAAGGGGTCCAGCCATTGACAGCTAGGCAACAGCCCTCAGAAAATGATGGAGGAAAGGGTGGGCTTTTAAAATCCTTTTTCTGCCAAAGCCAGCACTACAGCTGATCAGCGGCGCTGGCTTCTGGTGGAAAAAAAGCCCGCGGTTTCCCCACACCAATGGCAAGGGAAACCTTTCCCATAGGAATGCATTGCTTCAATGCATTCCTATGGGAAAACGAAAAATGAAATGAACGAAGCAGAAATTTCCATTTCATTTCATTTCGTTTTTCCTTGGTGGGTCAAAGAAAATTAACTTTAAAATTAAAAATTCGTTTCATGCCCATCCCTAGTTGCAATGACTTTGCATATTTAAAAATAATAATAATACAAAGCAAGAGACTTCATCGGTGTAATTCATGACCTGGCTTTGCATTTATCAATTTCTGTTTTTCCAGTTTTTTAAAAACTTAACTACACTACTGAGTGTGCATCTGCGTGTGAAGATGGATGCCTACATTGTTATACTGTATGGACTTTGACTAGCCAAGTCAGAAGTTTACGTTAAGTTAGGACATGAGTACTTCAAGGACTAGATGCAGAGGAGTGGTATCAGGAGACAGATATCAAGTCTCGTGTGCTCCCAGATATATTTGGTGGGGCCACTGTGAGATACAGAAAGCTGAACTAGATGGGCCTTTGGCCTGATCCAGCATGGCTCTTCTTATGTTCTTATGTTCTTATGACTTCTGCAACAGGACATTTTTTTTGCAAGTAGCTGTGCAGATAGCAAAGTTACAAATCTAAATTTCAACTAGACGTCCATTACACAAGCACCGTAAAGGAAGAAAATTGTCTCCCTTTTACAAGGTTCAATAATGTCAATGCATGTTGTAGACACTATGCTGAATATGTTCAGCAAATTCCAGCAAACAACTATTGGTATATCCGTCGAGATATACCATATAACCATATAACCAACGACCATTAACCGTCAAGATTCCTGTGTGGTGCTACCCTGCCAGTAGTGTTTCCTGTCACTGCCATGTCCAAAATGTTGGCTTAGCAAAGGTAGATCTTTAAGAACAGACTTCTGGTGCATCATTTTAAGTAGTGAGGATTCTTTCAGTGCAAGTATCTGTATCTCTTAAAGGAAACAAATTCCTTGCCTAGAAGAAACAAAATCAGAGTAGAAGTGTGAGTTCATTGGCACCCTGTATATCAGATCTTTAGAACTGATACATAAACAGAATGAATATTTCTTCCTAAGATTTTGATAGTATTGCAGTTTCCCCAAATCTTTGCAACTCAAATTGTATTTCTTTGTCACTTTTAATCAGTGGCTTCATCACTCTTAACTTCCCCACTCCACATTGCTATTGAACAAAGTAGATTTAGAATGACCTGTGTATTCTGTGTGTGTTGAGAAAATACACAGATATGGATTGATCTGCTTGTTACCAGATCCAGATCTGAAAAATATGGAATGAAGATTTTCCTATCCATGAAAAAGAGTGGGGCTCTGTCTATCATTCCTCCGGCCACAACGCTTGCCCTACCACACTGAATATTGGGATTTGGGAAGCTTGCTCTACAAGTTGGAGCCCTGATCAATCCTGTATGAGTTTGGGATCATCTCTGTAAACAGGCTAGGCTTCCAATTTGTGGACCCATTGGAGGAAACAAACGAGCACAGCCCTACTCATTCTCCACACAATCTGTCATTTCATACACACCTATGAGACTGGCAGTGAGAGTGGAGCATATTGGAAATGTTGTGGAGCTTAGAGCAGAATGTCAGGACTCAATGGCATTTAAGCCAGCCATAATGAATTTGTCCCATTGATTTTTAACAGGTCTACTTTGGCCATCGATAAGTCTAGATCTAATCCATTAGGTCAATATGCGGAGGGGGTTAACTTCAGTTTGGAGGCATGTTCTGTCCGTCTCAAGTACTTCCCCTTCAGAAGTACTGTGTAAAAACCAGCTCTCCAAATTTGTTGTATGATGTATTCAGTGCGGCTTGCTTCCCAGGGAGTGTGCTCCAAGATTACAGCATCTTCAGACTCTCCGTCTTTAAAGGAGCCCTCTTGACATTGTTAACACATCAGCCACTTGGTCGGTGGCATTGTGATGTAGCTCACATACGATGCCATTCAGCCGGTTCATGAGATGGAAGTGTGAGGAAGAGAACAGAATGACACTGGGAGTAAAAATAGGGAAGTTGCATTCATTTCGTGTGAGTCATTCCCTCCCTCCCCAACCCCCCCCCCCATTGCCGACTTTCATTATACATATCACGGGTAGCAGTTCTGGAAATTATTGTGTGGGATAGTTCTAAATGCATTTTAAATGGTGCAATTAGGAAACAGTGGGAGGAGAAAGCTTTTCATAGGCAAAAAAGGGCCATTTCATCATTCAGCTTATCCTCTCCAACTTTTCAGCTTGTTCAGCAGTTACTCATGAAAGCAACACAGTCAATAGCATCTGCATAGCTATTATTTAGATCAGAGCCCTCATCAGATTTTTCGCTGGGCTTCCTATCCACCCAAAGTGATTTAAGGTTTCACAGAAATTACTTAATTTGAAACAGTTAGCCAGTCTACCATCTTCCAAATATACACTAGTGGTCTGAAATCCAGTGAATTGATCTGATTTTATAAACCTTGGTGGGGGGGGGGGGAGGGAGAAATTGCCAAAAGTCTAAGGATTGCACAGGCTCACTCCTGTACTTCAAGGAGTTGCACCCATTCCCACAGTCCCCATCTCAATCCCCCCCACATTTATTTTTTAATTAACCAAAAGCTATTTGCATACTCTAGTAGACATTTTTTTTAAAAAAAGGAAGGACCAGAGCAGTACAAGGATTTCCCCTCAAAATATGGTAAAATCTGATAGCCCTTAGAGCTAAGTGGATTTTGGAGCTAATTTCCTCCAAAGTTAAGTAGAGAGGGTGCTGACCTCATTGGTAACCTTTACATGGGGCTTTACTGTGAGGTCAGGTGACACAGCGGTTGGCAGCTGGCCAATCCTCCTAGGTGTTCTGGCAAACCCCCATTGGCCAGCCTGGCTAGTGGGCAGCATGTTCCCCACCCCAACACACACACGCGGGTCGACAAAGGTGCCCCTCCCAGCACTGGCCTAGTCGGAACCTCCATTATGTTGGGATCTACACAATTAGTACTCCTGGGCATCTTCTTTATTTCTCACTTCACGTTGTGCAAGGATTTTATCTCAGACTTTCGTTATGTTTTAGGGTGTCACAGAATCATAGGATCATGAAGATGGAAGGGGCCTACAAGGCCATTGAGTCCAGCGTCCTATTTGAAGCAGGAACACATATCAAAGGAAATCTGCCAGGTGGTTGTCCAAATTTCTCTCGAATGCCTCCAGTGTTGGAGCACTCACCACCTCTCAAAGTAATTTATTCAATTGCAGTGCTCTAACAGTTAAAAGGTTCCCCCTCATATTCAGCCAAAATCTGGCTCAGTGTAACTTCAGCCCATTATTACATCTCCTGCATTCTGGGTTGCTCGAAAACAAATCCTGGCCCTCCTCCATATGACAGCCTTTCAAATATTTGAATGAAAAGTGCTATCATCTCTCCACTCAGTCTCTTTCTTTCAAGGCTAAACATGCCCAGTTCTTTCTCTCTTTTCTTAAAAGATTTGGTCTCAAGTCCTCTAATTATCTCTGTTGCCCTTCTCTGAGCTTGTTCCAATTTCTCAGCATTCTTCTTGAAGTGCAGGGTCGAATTGGACACATACTCAAGATAAAACCTAACCAATGCTGAATAGAGGAGTAGTAGTAGCTCAGGGGATCTGGAGACTGTACATCTATTATTGCAGCCTAAAATAGCATTTGCCTTTTTTAAGCCACATCTAGAGATTGGCGCCAACCGAAAAAAATGGTGATTTATTTTGGTTCAGTTCGTTTTAGGCTTTGGTTTGTTCTGTTTCATTTTTAACATTTTTTTTGAAATATTCATTTCATTGGTTTGTTTTGGTTTATTATTTGTTTTTCCCACTTTGCACAATTTAATCTATTTGACAGCATGCGGGCATCCCACTGCCCCAGACCAGATGGAAAACATTTTTAAAAAACCAATAAAAAACACAGACATTGACAACTGCACAAACTGGACTGGCAGCAACCTCATCCTCATCATCCACATCCTCATCCTCATCAATTATCATCACATCATCCTTATTGGGTAGTGGTGGGGCAGCGGCGGCAGCAGCAATTGATCCTGTCCCCTGTGGCAGGGGCTTTTTGAGGCGCTGGCTTGGGGTCAGCACCTCATTTTTTTTTCAAGCACCGATCGCACAGCCCCTGGGGCCGGGTCGGCGCTGGTTTTAATTTTTTCTATTTTTCTTATTTTATTGATTTATTTTTTATTTATTTTTCATTTTAGAGTGCCGGTGGATCTTTTTAAAAATCATTTTATTGCATTTTTATTGTATTCCAAGATCGTGTGGGGGTACAATTTTTGGAGCTGGTTTATCAGAAAATTGGATCCAGATTTTAAAGGCCATGGGATAGAGCCCAAAGATGTCCAGTCTCAAGCAGGAGTGGAGTAGGAAGACAAAGGATATAACTGATCTTCCCTGCAGGTATGGAATACAGCTGGAAGGGATCCCTGCCAAGACTATGCATTTCTCTTTTTTTGCCCATGAATTCTACGCCAGATGCAGTGAGCATTCAAGACAAAACAAGAATTTACATGTTTGCCAGCACTTGTGAACTCAGCGTGGTGCCTGGAAACCAAGATGGCTCCTTACTGCTTTGCAAATTTTCAACAGCCATGGGATTGATGGAATAAGGACTAACTGGATGAGGACATTTTCTTGCCTGCTGTGCTATTGATTTAGAGAAGAACAGAAAAGGATATGCATTTTTTAAATTCAAGCTTATCATCAGATTGTTGCTGTGGAATGGGGGGTGCACCTTTCCTTTCCTTTCCAAGTTTCCATCATTGGTCAGGCCACCTTTCTAAAAGCACTGTAAATAAGCACAGGATAAATTGATTTTACTTAAAGGCTCTTCAATAAAAACAAATATGATTTTAAGTAAGCAATTGTATCCACAATCTCAAGTCAAGCCAGAGATTTAGACACCTGAATATCTTCCTAAGAACACTTTATTTATTTATTTTATTTTTTCATTCATTTTTATACCGCCCGTCTTCCCGAAAGAACTCCGGGCGGTGAACAAAGAGGGCAAGACAAACTCAAAAGGAACAATACATCAATCAAAATGAAAATAAAAAAGATATATAAGAGAATAAAATAAAGTATATAATATAAAACAACTCAGCAAGGGAGTCGATAAGTCGTCAGCAAGATGGCAAAAAAACAAACAAGCCCTAATCCAGGTCGCCAAATGCCTCCCTAAAAAGCAGAACTTGATGGATCTTTAGGGGGAAGTCAGAAGTCTGTGCTCATCAGAGATTACATTTATTCCAATTAAGGATAAATTATAGAATGAAACCAGGCCATCATTAACAATCACATCAAAATTCATCTGACTATCAAGGCAAAAATATCAAAGTTAAATTTATTTGTTTGTTTGTTTGTTTGTTTGTTTTACCCCACCTTTTTCATTAAAAAGCACCCAAGGCAGCTAACTTAAAATCTATTACTGTAAAGCATATTACTTAGCTTTTTAGCATATCTAGACACACATGAAAGTTATTCTCAGAACTGACCCAGCCAAACCACTTTGAATCTACAGAGGAAAATGCGTGTTGATTGTTGTTGCTGGTTTTTGGAGCTGAAGTATTCTGATGCAATTTGTAATTCTTTCAGATGTTCACACCTCCCCTCAACCTGTAATTCCACAAGTTTAAAATATGGCAAACTGACACTATGATGATAGCAATGCTTTGACTAAATTTTTTTAGAGCTTGGAGAAATAAAGGCCTGTTCCACCAGAATACAATGCCACCAGGAAACTGTAACACCAAGATATTATAACACTAAGGTCTTGGGACATCAGGATATTATAGCTCAGTGATGGCAAACCTTTTAGAGACCGAGCGCCTAAACTGGGATTCAAAACCCAGTAATTTTACGCAAAGTGCCAATACAGCAATTTAACCTGAATACAGGTGGCTGTGAAGGGGAGATGTCGGATGACCACAGAAAGGGCTCTGAGAGCCACCTTTGGTACCTGTGCCATAGGTTTACCAACACTGATATAGCTAGTGGATGCACAAGCTCCACCTCCATATTTACTTTGCAACATAAACATGCTCAGCTTTCAGAATTTTGATGATACAGCAACCTTGCTTGACTGGACAGCCAGAGAAGCGCTTTGCAATGACTAGAGAAAATTATTGTCCAAGCTTCAATTTTAAAACCACCTCCATATTTAAGGAATATTTTGTATACACCCCTTAATTATTTTAACATAGTATATGCACAACATTTCACAACTTGACAACTGAATGGAAGACTTTTGCATCTGACAACTACTTCCACAAAGCACAGCTGGAAGTCTTTTGTTCAATAAAACTAATGCACCTCAAAGCCACAAAATGGAGCAAAAATGTTGTGAGTGTCCATGTTTATAAGAAGCACTTAAGAAAGCTAAACAAAACTCTCATATATACAAACAAGATCATGGCTGCTCCATCAATCAGAACAACTTAATGGCTCTGAGGCACAGCAGAATATATTGTAGAATTTGGTATGGGAGAAAAAAGAATTCTGGTCCAGATAGAATGCAAGGACATTTTTTGTTTTAATATCTGGCTTTTTTCTTATGTTTAAAAGGGTATTGGGTAAATATGTGAAAGATACACATGAGGTTTTTGTAACAGATAAATGCTCTTTACTCCGGCTAGACTCTTGATTTTTGTTTGCCTTTAACTGTCCCAAGAGTCCATCACTTCTTCTAAGTGTTTTGATTCTGGGTTGTGGCCAATGTCCAATGCTATTAAGGATAGTTGGGTTCATTTCCAAGGATGAAGTAAGTAGAAATTATGACATCCATAGTAAGGTCATTAATACATAATGCTTTTAATTTGAGGACCTTTGTACATTTCTCAGCTGAACTGACCTGCGTTCTCACTGCATAAACCTATAGTCGAATGTCTCCACTAGTTTAGGCATGAACCCATGTCACTGCAGAATGGATAGTTTCAGGCATAGTTTCAGGCACAGGTTTGGGAGTGGCTAATTTGGTGTAGCAAAGGTAGTGGGCAGGAATGCAGAGGTGCAAGTAAACTGCTCACAAGTACCCTCAATGTACTGAGATTCATACTGACTATGTCAAGGGCCCCCGGTGGTTTGTTCATATTTCCCAAGGTGAATGGATGGACAAAGTTGCACCTATTCAGTGTTTTGGCTTTTAAGGCAATTGTTTATGAAATCAAATAACCAATGCATTGCTCCATTGCTTTCTTGGCTGGACCAGGCCTGGAACAGAAAGAGAGATTCCTAGGCCCTAACACAGAGAACATTAGCCAAACTGGGGTGGTCACTGGGAAGCAGTGAGTTACCACTGCCTGAGCCAGCCACTAATGACCCCTTTCTTGCTATTGTTTGCCTACATCCTCCAGTAGAGTGTCTCTTGGTCCCAAATACATTGGGGGGGGGAGGGGGAGGAGGAGGAGGTGGTGGTAGTGGTGGGCAGCAATGCTGGTATCTTTCTCCTGGTTGTTGTCCAGCTGCATATCCCAGTCTCCTCCTGTGGATCAGCTCTGGGTGTAACTCAAATGATGAGACATTATGCAGCCAACAACATGCACCACCACCTCCTCCCCTCCTCCATGAGAATTTCAGGGCTGGATGATAGCATAGATTTTTGGCGGTGTTTTGTGTCCCACCAAAGGTGGAGCAACAGCTGTAGGGAAGTTGAAAGACCCCTGCAGTTATATATAGTCTGAAACTGAACTGACATATTGCCCAGCTTCTTTGGCCAGACATGTCAGCTTTGACCAACATATGTGACAATTGTGAACATTCTATGCATGGCAAAAGCATCTAGGTACATTTCCTCTATGTTGTCCTTCTACCAGCTGACAAAGACATTCCAGACAGGTTTTTGATAACTGACTGGTAGGTTTTTGGCAACTACTGAGAAAGAGGCTTTTTAATGAACAGTGCTGTACTTTTCCTCTCTCGCCCTCCAGGCTATTTATTTATTTTTATTTATTTATTGGATTTTTATACTGCCATCTGGCAACGAGGTCACTATGTATATTTGTAACTCCTATATTCAATTGTATCTGAGTTTTTTTTTTTTAATCACGGTTTAAACATGTTGCAATCTCAGTATTCAGAAAAATTGGGGGCACAAAACAAGCAATCAAACATATGACAGACCAATAATCATATGGTTGAATGAAAGACAAATTTGCACAGAGGGGTAGTGCTTTGATCATGTGGCTACTTTTCAGCTGTTCAGATTCTCCACCAGGCACTTTCTTGACCAGCCTGATGAGAAAAGGCAAAGGATTTTTTTAAAGAAGTGAAGCATCACATTTTGCTGCCTTAATGGGTTAAAAACATTTCCTTATTTCTTCTGCTCCTCTCCCGCCAAGGAGCAGAGGAAGTGTTTCATTTGCCTGAAGAGTCCTGAAGTGGTTCTCTCATTAAGCCACTTCATTTATTAAGCCGTTTCACTGTAAGCAAAACAAACCAGAGGAATGTTACAAATGAAAATGCATGCCTTTCTTTAGCACAAGAACTTAAGTCTCTTAAATTGTTTTTTTAAAGCAGGCATGTCAACATTCTGCAGAAACTGTTACAGATTTTTGTTGCTAGAAGGGCAACAGGGAAGGAAGAAGAAGAGCCACCTGCAGGAAGGATATGACTGGGGTTAAGGCCTGATAGAGGTGAGTCTCAGAAAGAACTTAACAAGATATCAAGAAGCAAGTATATCTATAGTTGTGTAGTCTTGCCCTCTTTTCTGAGAAGCCCCACCTCTGGATAATTCAAATGTAATCAGGACAGCTAAGGACTGTTACTTTTTGGAGGATACAAGTTTTATAACCTTCCCAGTAGTGTGGCTACCCAGAACTGTGGTCCCCCCCCCCCAAAAAAAAGCAACTTTCCAAGATTCTGCTAGTAAGAGGCAGATAGATCAGCAGTCAGAAGAAAGTGAAGGTTCTGAAAAGCTTGTGTCACCTATTGTCACTGAGGTTACAATTTTGATGGGAATTTCTTCGGATTAAGCACCATGGAGCATGATAAGATTTGATTCTGAGCACATAAGCCTGCATTGTTGCAAAAAGTTCAGCTTCGCAAGGCTGCTTGTCAAATTATCCAGTTGTTTCAGAAGCAGCACCCTGGATGTTTGCCAAAAGACAGCAACGTGTGCTGAGTTCCAGATCATACTTCTTGTATGGAAACAATGATAAGATACTGCACACAGACAATAAAAGTTTTTTACATCAGCCAAGAGAAATCTACAGAAACAAGAGGAGCATCTGGCAGAGGACTAAAAATACTTCCACTAACTTGTAAAGCATTAAGGCTAATTGTACAATGCTGACATCTGGAGCTGGCATATTCTTGTAAATGCCTGGTATTTTACAATTTATTGATGAGGGACCTCATTGCACACATGTCTAACCTCAGAAGGTGGACAGCAATAACGAAGATGCTGGATTGACAGGTGGGTGGGAGAGAAAAACCACACATTGAATTGTTTATTTTGATTGTGAGCCGCACAGAGACCTTTGGGTAGTAGACGGCATACAAGCTATATAAATAAAATAAAATAAAATAAAATAAAATAAAATAAAATAAAATAAAATAAAATGAATATTTCCCTGTAAAGCATTCTGAAAAAATATCTTGCCCTGTCTTCAAAAGAGCTTGAGTCCAGGTTGGTTGTAACTGTTTAAGCCAAGGGAGCCCTCTAAACTCTCAATCCAAGACACTAAGAAAACTGAGTGAAGTTCCCACACTCAAAGTATCTGCAGAAAACACACAGAAATACTGATGAATTTACATTTCCTTGCACACATGATACTGACACTATGTCCCAGTGACTACACAATGAACAGAGTCAAAGCATGACTGAGAATCTTGCCTTGTTGGTCCCTTTGAACTTTATCTTGTCTTCCTTCTCCTAGCCCTCACACTATGTGACATTTACCTGAAACCAGTGGCGTGAGATGTCTGGAGATTTATGGTTCTCTGCCAGAAATATGCAAAAGATACTCAACTCTATTTTTCCTTCCCATCTACATCTGAACAAGAACCACTGGAGTTGACAGTAGCCTGAATGAGGGCAAACACACACCTTGGTATGGGCTCCAGAAGATAGAGATGCCGTAGCTGAGAAGTTATCTAGGAGTTGAGTCATCATGGCAGTTGGGCTTCTTTTCTTGTGAGATCGAAACATCTCGTTACTCATCCAAGAAGCTTCATCAGTCTGAAGAAAGTTAGTCTTCACCTTGATTTCACATCACCCTGGTCTGAATAGGCTGATTAGGTGGACAATTGCCAATGAATATAGTGTCCGACATTGATTTAGCACTTAAAGAAACACCAGCTTAAGAGTTATCCCAAGAGAACGTATACAGTACTGTTAATCAATTTCACTAATACCGCCACACATTCCTAGGTATTTCAGGAAAGTAACCGCATTCTAACTTGTCTCATAGTGTCATTGTTAAGGTGAAATGGAGAACCCAGAGCTTGCTAAAATAAAGGTGGGATAAAACTGTAACAGCTATAACAACCAAAAGGCATGCTTTGTGGGATGTAGTCCACAATGCTGGTTCAGAATTAGCTGGTATTTATTTTGTTGTTTGGTTCAGCAAAGGAAAGTCACATACATTGAAATTCACAAACACCTGGTTGTTGTTCTAGTTTTTTATTCCTCTGATACTTCTTTAAGATTCTCTTGTTTTCCTCCAGAACAACTCCTGTTGTGTGATTTTCCATAGGTAGTTTCCAAACTGAAGTCGAAATTACAATAAATATTCTTCACTGTGAGACACAATCTCCTCCGTGACACCGGCCTTGATGAGGCAGTGGGGCTTGTGTGCTTCCGTGAAACTGAGAGCTATGCTGGCGATGGTGTTGCTACCAGAATTGTCTCCCAGGCCAGACAGGTCTTAGTGGAGAAACCAGACTAATGGTGTCCACCCCTGAAGTGTATGATGCAGAGTGGGCAGCTTCAAACAGCATCTGATCCATAATGGGCCGCTGACATGATGGCCAGTAATGGCAGTGAAGAAGGCAAAAGGAAGCCACCTCACTTAAGCTAATTTCCCCAGGCAAATCTTTAGCATGACCTAAAGCCATAGCCTCCAGTCCCTAGAAGCGCTTCAGTGGGCAAGGGGTGCTAAGAATCTCTGGTCCAGCCATGAGAAGGATAGCCACCTGGAATGTGTTGTGTGTGTGTGTTGTGTCATTACAGTGGTGACCGACTCTTTGTGACCCCATGTCCATGGAGTTTTCTTGGCAAGAATACTGGAGTGGTTTGCCAGTTCCTACTCCAGGCACCTACAGCACCTGGTATTCCCTAGTGGTCTCCCATCCAAGTACTAACCAGGGCCGACCCTGCTTAGCTTCCAAAATCAAGCGCGATTGGATGTGCTTAGGGCACCTAGGCAGCTCAGCCACCTGGAATGTTAACATCTTATTTCAAAGTGGAAAAATCCACAACACCATCAGGGAATTGGAAAGACTTAACATTGATATCCTTGGTATTAGTGTGAGATGCGTTGGCCTAATTCAGGAACATGTGTTGTAGATGGATATCATGTATATCATATATACCTTGACTCCACTGGAACCCTTTTAAAAATTGCCCACCCAAAACATGGAGAGGCTCACTGTTGGGGGAACATTTTAAAGAAGCTCTACATAAATGACTAGAGCCTTTTTAAAATGATATTTGCCCAGCCCGGAGGTAAGCAGCAATGGCGGATCAGTGTCACCGCCTCTTCCCAGGATGGGCCAAATCCATCGTTCCCCACTCTGCTCGACACTTTGTTGGCCAGAGCAGGGGCTCCTCTTCCTCACCCAAGTTTCTGCGCAGAGACACAGATGTAGAGGAGGTGGCTCCCCCCTCAATCATGGGACAGCGGAAGACTATCACCCCCCCCGACAGCCAAGACAGACACCTGATTTTGACAAAATCAGCTGCCTATTGGCTGCAGTGGGAAACAGCCTTCTGCTGTCCCTTGATTGAGGGGCTTTAGACAGCCTTCCCATAAGAATGCATTGAAAACTTATTAATCTGTTCCCTCTGGGATTGATTAATTGGTTTTCAATGCATTCCTATGGGAAACCGTGCTTCGTTAAGATGATTTTTTTGTAAGACGGATTGACTGGTCTTACGAAGCACCATCTTCAGCTTCTCACAACAACCAATATACTATCACAAGTAGCTTTCCAGGCCCTAATCCCCTTAAGACTCTCTTAGAACTCTCTTGAAAAACTCTCTCCTTGCACATCAGGGTTCTCTCTCTATATATAGGCGCTAGACACCCCCCCCCAAGCTTTATGATTGGCTAAACTAAGCATAAAAATAAATATTCATGACTATTTTATCACATGCACCTCTGGTGAAATGAATTGGAATGCCCCTCCAAGATGCTTAGACCAAAGAATTCAGAGTGTACAGTCCCAGAGATGTAATCTGAAATGGATACCTCTGATATGAGACTATAGTCCCCATTTTGAAACTTAATGTAAGTAGAGAAACCTGGCCTGCACAAACTCCACCCTCCTTGCCCAATGGTTAGTGATGGTGGGAACAGGAGCCAAAAATCTAGGCTCACATTTGCCACCTCTGTCCCAAAGAAGAGTTCTGTAGAACACCAGCACTCTTTAGGGGTAGGCTGGTTAGCCAAAAATATTTGTAGGGCCGAAAAGACTCCAGGGTACAAAAGGTGGGGGGCGATAATTCAGAACCTAGGCTGAACATTGTTGAAACAAGATGCTGTTAGTAGGTTTTGAAGCAACAATAGTTCTGTGAAAGAGTTAAGAGGAATCAGATATCACAGGGAGACCCCAATTGGCTTAACACTTGACTGCCTCCAGCACCAAGAAGCATGAAATTCAAGTGCTAAGACAACTCAGAGAGATATATTTATATTGATTAGCTTCACAGGCTTAGAATGAATGTCTATCAAATGAAAGTAATTCAGGGCTAATCTAGTTTAATGTTGTCTCGATATGACTCTGCAACTATTTCTTCTCCTCCAACCCTTAAGTGAAATGTTCACCTGAAATTTTTAGTTTGATGCACACCAAGAAAAGTGTTTATAGTCAGGAATCACCCAACATTTCAATTATATTTAAGTTACATTGAACTTCAATCACATCTGACACTACCATGTCAATATGTGAAATTCTATATGTATAGAATGTTTAAATAATTAAGAGGGATGTAGAAAATGTAGCCCTGAAAATGAAAGTGCCTTTAAAATCAAGGCTTGAACAGTAGTTTGCTATAGTCATTGCAAAACAATTAGTGGGATCTCCAGCTGAGCAAGGTCACTATATCATAATAATAATAAACCTGGCAATTGAACTTGTTTGTCTTGCAATGTGTAAGTACAGAGCTGGAGTTTTCAGGTCCCACAGAGACTATATGGTATTATAACTTAGAGAATTTGCCTTTGTAATTATTTTCATTATTTTGTAACACTTTAGATACAGTCTTACTACTTTATTCTTAAGCGTCATATCAATTTTTGTTATAGTATTTTTAAATTTTGTTAAAGTAGTTACTTATGTTTTTATTAGGTTCATTAAGTTTTCATTAATCATACTCCATAATACTGTGTTAATTTTTTGGATATTCATCAATAGACAGACAACAGTATAGTGCATATACAGCATATCTACTTATATATCTTTGTTCAATAAAAAGAGGAATAGTAGATATTTTCTTGCACATTCAATTTGTATTTCTGGCAAAGAGAAAATAAATTACAGGATATTCTGAGAATTGTGCAAGGTACAAACTATTCTGCTGGGTCACACTGGAATTAACCTTTTATGGATAAATGCAGCTGTGATGAAAAGCAGCTTTTGATTTTCCCCTGGAAGTCTATAAAGTTCTGTAGGATTTTAAGGGAGAGGTTCAGTCCTCAGATTCACTGACCTAACAGCAGAACTTTGCTGTTCCTCTTTTCACTGACCCTTGCTTGACATTAGTCCTGCAAAAAAAAAAAAAGAAACAGAAAGAAATGATTGTCTGATTGGCCAATAGTTCCATTAAAGCATTGGTGGGAAAATTTGGTCTTCCAGCTGTTTTGGACTTTAGCTCTCACAGTCAGCCATGCTGACCGTGGCCATGCTGGTTGAAGGTCCATGATGTGGAAGTCCAAAAAAATCTGGACAGTCAAGTGTTGCGACAATTACTGGATTATGGGTCATGCGGCAAGCCCTTTTCTCAAGCCTGTTTGCTTCTATTAGGGGAAAACAAACAGCACCTGATTTAATTTATTCCAAATTATTTGTCTTTCCATTTACAAATGATTTGATTGAAACCTCCCTGCTTCAATTCATATCCAGATATTTTGAAGGACTCATATGTATTTACATATAGTATGTCTGAAAATGTAAATGTACATAAGCAAAGGCCACAAAAATGTGAACTTTTCCCCATAACTGGGGTTAATGACCATGACGTTAATGCAATAGAAAGATCTCTGTATTGGAAATGTGTATGAGAGTTTGTACACAACCATTTTAAAACATTACATTAAAAACCATACAGAGTAAGATGGTATTCTCCCTTGTGTGTGTGTGTATGTGTGCCAAAAGTTGAAAACAAATGACTATTTAACCAAAAGCATTAAAGAAATTTTACTGTATAAAATGTAGAATAGAATACACTGTACTTTGATATTTAGTACTTTATACATGGACTTGTGCTTGACTTTTTCGTATTATCATAGAATCATAGAGTTGGAAGAGACCTCAAGGGCTGTCCAGTCCAAGCCCCTGCCATGCAGGAAACTGCATCATATATTATATCGGTATATTATTTTTAAACTTACCAAACAGGTGATACCTTTAGGCTAATAGAAAAATACAAAAATGTTGCTAATATTTCAAGGGCAAAATCCTGTTCCTCAGAGTTCCTCAAAAGATGTATTTGCCAGGAGTTATTTCTTAGATGTAAGGTCCTTGGCAAGATGGAAAGAAAAGCCAGGCAGTTTCTTAGTTGAGGCTTGGAGCTTGGACGTTGTAGGCTACATTGGAAATGAAGGGAGGTGTTTTTATTGTCCCAGTCCTTCCAAAGACATGTCACGGCTCACATCCACACATCCACACCTCTCCTCAATGTGGCTCATCGAGACCAATGGCCCCTGCCTTGCCAGTGAAGGGGGAGGGGTTGGTGCAGAAGATTTTTCTATAAATCTTTAACTAACATAACTTCCAGACTAATAGATCACCAATTTCCCAAATTTAATAAATAAATACCCAAGTGCTGCCACACAGTATTCGTTGTTCCTGCAAGGGGGCAATGACAATAAAGATTCCTATTCCTATTTATTTATTTATTTATTTATTTATTTATTTATTTATTTATTTATTTATTTGCTATACCACCCCCTTAGTGCAAAATGCACTACCCGGGGCAGTTTACACAACAGTCATAAATTACAATTTTAAAAAGATACAGCTATAAATAAAATCTAATTAAAATACAGTTAATACAATTAAAATTTATTTTTTTTAAAAAAAATCTTATAAAGCACATTTAAAACAGCCATTAACAGACCTGTTAGATGGCAAATACCTCATCCTGCCCAATTTCATATGGGGGAGAATAAAAGCCTAAATAAAAAGTCCCCTCTCAGATGTGTGGTGGAAGGGAGGGAGGGAGGGAGAAAAGAAGAACAAAACAAAGCAACAACACCCCCCCCCCCAGCTGGGGAAGGCCAGTGCAAATAAATAGGTCATCAGGGCCTTCTGGAAGGAGAGTAGGGAGGGATCCTGCCTTATCTCTGCAGGCAGGTGGTTCTACATTTCGGGGGCACAACCGAAAATGTTTTGGCACCCAAGTGGCAGGGTTAGCTTGCTCACGCGATTCTAGGAACCCCACATAAATTTTTGGAAAGGATTGGGTGTCAGGGGGCTGAGTTATTAAGCTCCAAAGGGGGTGATTCAATTAGAATTTTTTTTCTAGAGGCACATCCTTTAGAGTTTAATAACTCAGGCCCCTGGCCCCCAAAACTTTCCAAATTTGTGGGGCTTACCTAGAATCACTTGAGGAAGGTAACCCTGCCATTTTGATCCTTCAGGACCCAGGGAGGATAGTATTCCATTTCATTTTGTATCGTCACAGAACTACTTTTAAAATTCGTTACAAACAAAATGAAACGAAACTACTACAGAAACGAAATGAAACCAAACAAAACACTATTTTCCCTTTCATGCCCATCTCTACTGAGGAAAATTCATATGACCTCACACTCGTCTTCTCAGAAGAGTAGTTTATGGTACCGATTCAGTTCCCATCAATGGTGTTGGGTGGGCTTCCTCAGTAACGTCAAGCCGGAGAAGTGAGGGCAACTTGGAGAAAAGTGCTTCAGCATCAAGCCAAGTCCTCCTACTCAGTTGAGACCCGAAATGAAACACAAAACACCAATACAAGTAAGATGAATATGTGGCAACATAAATAAAAGTACAGTGCATTTATCAGGCTTGCCACATGCAAGAAAAGAGTAAACACCATGAATGACATCTGTGGTTGGTCCTGGTAACGCATCATAGGTATTGTGCAGTTGCCTCCATTCAAAATAGGGAACCCAGGAAAGCTCCTTCCTCTTTTGGGTTGGCAACAAAATGGGGAAGATACAGAGAAGAACAGATTTGGGTCCTCGCATAATGGTTGGCAAGAAACAAAGGTGCCTTATGCTGAACAAACCAGTGGCTGAGGGATGTATATTTACTTCATTTCAAAGTTAGTCACATGTTGTTTGCATTTTTAAATAAATAACTTGTGTTGTTGGATAAAGTCTTGTGATACAATTCTGCAGTTAGATCCTTTTTTAAAAATATGTTAACCTGCTTTTCCTTTAGTAACCTGCTTTTCCTTTAGTATAATGATCAAGCTTTCTCAATGACTGTTTCGTGCTGCCTGACTTCTCTGGGGGACCAGTCTCTGGAGTTTGTGTTTTTGATTATTCATCTTCAAATTATAGCGACAGATACATATTCCCACCACAGGCAGCCACTGATGTATGGGAAGAGGGGAGAGAGGCCGGTGGCAGCTTTCATGCCAAGTGAGTGGGTAAAGCCTTCCATCCACTCACTAAAAAATGAGCTGAGGGGAAAACCGTCTCTCTCTCTCTCTCTCTCTCTCACACACACACACACTTTCTTTTTAGATTCATATTTAGTATAAGCAGTGAGTGGGTCTTGCTGTGTTACTGCCTGGCTTCCTGTCACCTATAGTGTTTATTTATTTATTTTCTTTAAAATATTTCTACCCCACCTTTCTCCTTAAAAGGACCCAGTACTTTAGAGGGAGCATTGCCAAGTGCCAGGGAGCCTGGGAAATTTTGACTTTCCCATGAGGATGTAAGCAAAAAGGAGGAGACACAAATGGGAATGGGAACAGAACCCTGGTTTGGAACTAGGGCTGGCAAAGGAGAAGTAGAGATATTTTTATATCTGCTCCAGTTGGGCACCTTGGTTTAGTGCTGTGCCAGTTCCACACTCAGCTGGGTGAAGTTCACCCACAGCTTGTTTTGCTTTTAGTAATAGATTGCTATTCATCTTTTCCCCCCACCCAGCCACTTTAGAGAGAAACCCTTTCGCCATTTCAACTTGTAGAGTGGTGGTGTCAAAATATCTAATTTATGATGTCTTACTTAAAATAAAATTGAAAAACCTTTTACCAGATGCTTCAATTCAGAAAGTTTTTCTCCCCAAACAAAGCAAAGCAAGGCAAAGTGTTCTGCTTACATACCACCCCATACCACTTCAAGTAGTCTTTGGGTGGTTTACAGTTTAATTACAGTATGCATGCTACACAGGGGTGTTATTTGCAATGTTGCTATTTATTATTATTATTATTATTATTATTATTATTATTATTATTATTATTATTATTATTATTATTATTATCATTATTATTATTATCATCATCATCATCATCATCATCATCATCATCATCATCATCATCAT
>JAHTLZ010000010.1:69361749-69375494 GCA_023846285.1 Phrynocephalus versicolor
ATCATCATCATCATCATCATCATCATCATCATCATCATCATCATCATCAAAGAGCATGCATTTCAGTTGAATTGAAATTCAGAGTAATAATGTAAAATGTGTCTTATTCAATGGGAAGTGTTTGGTGTACTTTTGAAAATGATTCATAGCTAATTGCTACACCTGTTTATTCACACTGAAATTGAGATGGGCACAAAATGGAAATATAGCATTTTATTTTATTTCATTTTGTTTCTTTAGTAGTTTCATTTTGTTTCATTACTAACGCATTACTAATTATTTTTCCTAGGGGGACCCCTTTGGAGTTTAATAACACAGTCCCCTGACCTCCAAACCTCTCCAAATTTGGAGGGCTTATGGGGAAGAGCTTGAGGAAGCTCCCCTGCCATTTTGATTCCTCTAGGGTGAATTGTTTCATTTCTAGAGGGGTGTTTCATTTCGTGACTAAATGCATTCTACTGTTTCATAATGTAACAAAGTAATTTGTTACATAATGAAATGTCAAAACAGCATTTTGTTTTTCATTTTGTACCCATCTCTATGCTGAGCTCAGTAGTGTTACATCCTGGTCTCATTTATGGTTATTGCATAATTCTACCCAAAATTCATTCTATTAGTTTCCTTTATAGAGACAGAGTAATGTTTCTGTGAACGAGCATTGAAAACATTAACGGCTATGTGTATGATTATAAAAGTTCAGCCTGACCTCAAGTTGTCATTGTACATTCATTATATATGGAAATGACACCCCATTCCAGGCTCTGAACAAGAGATTTCAGGCACCCACTGCTTCGAATTGCTTCTGTAGTCTTCATATTTAGACAGCGTAATTCTGGGTGAAGGCCTTAACCCCAATTTTCCTCCACTCATCATGACTCTACTTCATCAGGGTAAGCTAGGGTTGCTTAGCAACTAAAATTTAACACTCATGCAAAATGTGTTCTCCAATTTGCCACACAATTTGGGTGTTAAATTGGGGAGGAGTATATATCTGACCTCTTTTTATATATAGAATGGCATCAAAAACTGTTGCCAGGATTGTCTTATCCACCTCTAGGACTGTCTGTACCATCTTCATCTTTTTGCTGTTTTCTTTTTATTTGCTACTACAGGGAGGGAAGGAAGGAGGGAGGAAGCATTGGTGCAATTAACAGTGACTTGTTCCCCAAACAGCTGGGAAATGCTACATCCTCCCCCACTAACCCCCCCCCCGAAGAAACTGCTTTGTTTCAGAGGTCTAAAATCTGATCTCATCCACCTCCAAAAAAGTACTACCTTGAATGTTGTATAATGAGAAATTAAATTGGAAGTCAGA
The DNA here is from genome assembly GCA_023846285.1 of Phrynocephalus versicolor. NCBI lineage: Eukaryota > Metazoa > Chordata > Lepidosauria > Squamata > Agamidae > Phrynocephalus > Phrynocephalus versicolor. Next base: position 69,363,065 of record JAHTLZ010000010.1, read on the forward strand.
AACAAAGATTAGAAGCATGGGGAAACAAACATTTGTGGTTGCTGCCTAACAGACACAGAGATGGCACCAGGTGAGTCTGCCCGGGCAGAAAATTATCTCTGAGGTGGTGTAATCCACACAAAGTTACCTAAAGGAGTGGCAGCATTGACAAATAGGGTAGGGAATGCTCTGAGACTGTGGTGGTTTGTATTAATTTCCATTTATTACATGACATATGGACAAAGCAGTGCCCTATTTTTTTGTTTATTTATTTATTTATTTATTTGAATTGTATACCATGCCATCTGGCAACAAAGGCCACTCTGGGCGGTTTACGGGGTTGAACAAACAGATACATCCATGATACATAATAATATATTAAAATTTCAATACAATATAATAAACAAAATAACTTCCCCAACATGTTACATATTGGACTACGTAACAAAAATTAATATGAGCCGCAAGGAATTAAATTATTGCATGCTTGCTTGTTTCAGAGGGGAAAGGTGTTAAACATACAATAAACAAGGCAATATGAAAAAGTGTAAAACAAGCAAAGTTAAGTGTATATGATAAATAAGACATTAAAAATTAGTGTGGAGCATGTTTTCTAAAGAACCATAAAGTCTTGCATCTTGATAGCATAAACAGACAAAACAAATTTAAAAGCAGAAGAAAAGCACTTTACAATTCAACCCTTGTCAGATGTCATGGTTAAGCTTTTCTTTCTCCATCATCACAATACTGTGTAGCTAGATAGCTAGCTTATTGGTGGCTAGCATGTGATTAACGGATAACAATGAATTTGAAATAATGTCAAACAAGAACTGTAATGTTCACCAAAGCAGAAACAACATTGGGACCTGAGTGTCACCTTTCATTTTCATGCCACATAGATATTACTGAAAAATGGACCTGAAATGTAGCTTGGTTTTTTTTAGTGTTTCATTCCATCCTTTGAAATTTCTTAAAGAAATCTTGTTTGAGCATTTCTGAGTTGAAATTTTCAAAAACATAACAGAACGCACCATTTACTGAGGGAAGATTCTTTAATCATAATCCTAAAATTTGGAACTGTTTTATTGGAAGTTGTAACCCTCAGTTTTCTGGCATGAACAAACCATAATCTATTGAACTGTCTCATTCTTTTTGAGAGAGAGAGAGAGAGAGAGAGAGAGAGTCAGGAACGCTAGAATCAAAAGTCTGACTTTGCCTGTATCCAGTCTACTTTCACATATGGTCTGTCCCTCATTTAATATCTGACAATGACAGTGGCTCCCGAACCTGGTTGAGTTGGATTAGGTTTTAAACTGAGTCCACTTGGAAAATGTCTAGAGTTGGGCAGAGGGGAAACAAAGGCCATTGTCATGTTGGGAATTTCTGCTGTTACAACTAACATTGTACAGACAGTTGTGCTATTGTTTGGTGTACCTGTTGCCCAGCTGGTTGTGCAACTGATGACAAAACCAGTTGTATCTTAGATACCTCATCAAATGTCCAAAAACCTCCTGGACACATGAGTTGCCCACATGGGAATGCCCAACAGGAAACTGTCCAAATAATGTAGGATGTGTTTTCTCATTCTTCTTTGAGGAAAGATCCCCCTTTTAGCTTTGCTCTTGAATTTCAGAATTCCTTTCATGTTGGACAATAAAAGGAAAAATTCTTAAAAGCTGCTACATAAATGCTTGCGAATGGGGTATATCTCCTCTGAAGGGATGGGGCTACAAACAAAACTCCGGTGTCATTCACCATGTTGAAGAAGGCTTGCAGTCAGTAGTAATACAATACAAATATGTATTACAACCTCTTTACACCATGTCTTTCTCTTCACTGCATCACCTATAAGGGAATTAGCATTAGGCCATAGAGCCTCTTTTCAGGGAGTGGAGGGTTACCTTCACCACTCCTCTCACCGATGCAGTCTCAGCCACAATCAAGGCTTGTAAACCTTCAGCCTACCTTTGCTAATATCCTTTGCCAAGTGGTAGAAGCCATTGAACTGCTGCTAATGATGCAAACAACATTGACGGGGTGAAGGTCAAGTTCTCCCACTCTACCAGACTTTTCCCCTCGTTTCAGGCGTATGGTCATAAGGGTTCTCTGTGCTGAGCCACCTTAGGTCATAGTAGGGAGGAAGGGAAGGAACCTAAGGAAGAACCATCTTTGGATGTTGCAAAGCCAGCATACACAGCAAGGTCCAGCTCTTCCCCTCTTTGCTCTGTGGAATCTGCCCAGTCTTCCACCTTACTGTCTTCCTCCTCCTTCCTGCCAGCTATTCTCAGCTTCCTTTTAACCTCTTGTCGGCAAGAGATTCCTAACTAGGCAAATGGAAAATGATTGTGGAAAGCAATTTAATATTGTAATCCTCTTTTCGAGATGGTTGCTTGATTAATTTTTTGAAATCCTGAAAAGGCGTCATACACATTGGGAAAATATGTGCAAAATCAATTACACATTTGCTAGTTTGTTTTTACTACTGTTTTGTAGGATGAAATCTATACAGATGATAAAATTAAAATAAAACCATATTGACTAATGTAAACTAAAGTTAATTACAATTTTAAAATATCTGTCAACAGTAACTAACAAAACAATTAATTAGAACGCTGACCCTGTCATATTTTGGCTCCAGCTTTTTCATTATTGTCATACACCTAGTAGTTTTCATGCAGGTTATATAGCTCAGTTATTTGGGTGACAGAATTTGGGTGTTTGATTCCCCACTGTGCCCCAAATGAGGAAAGCTAGCCTAGGTATCTTTGGGAAAGCTGGAATACCATTTTTATGCTCTAAACCACAGTATGGAAGGGAGGATTATCTTTAAAGAAAATATACTTAGTCTACTTTGTGCTGACATGGTGGAAATGATCTATATCTGGGCAAGAACTCCCAGAATATTTCAGTCAACAGCCACCTCTGGCTTTATAAGTTTAACCCTCAAATATAATGCATGCTTTCTCTTGGGGGAAAAAAAGAATTTGATAGGTGTCATGCATTCTGTAGTATGCAGTCGCCTTTTGACCTTCAGAGTCAGTCCTAATGATCCACTTGCTGTACAGAACAGCCAGGCTACACTACAAGACCACCATGCTTAAGTAGGAGGTTTCCCCCCGCATTTGCTCCATGCCTTCTTAGAGATTAAATGAATAATTTACGTGGCAGCCTACTTTGGTTGCTTCTGAAATACCACCGTACCTCCCACCTGCCGTGAGCACTGCTTGTATTCCTTGTTCATTATTCCCACTAAAATATCTATAGCAGCAGTTCTCTTCTGCCCCCTGCCCAAGTTACAGAGGCTTAATTGGGCCCATGAATACTCTCGCCCATGGGTTGCCTTTCCAAGGCAAAGGCATGAAAACATTGTGACTAATGATGTCTCGGGCTTCCAAAGGCAGTGTTTATGGTTACAGTGGTTGTTAGCCTTTCAGCTACCGTTCCCCTCTGTGCAACTGTTGGCAAGCAAATCACAACCCTTTCCTTAAGTCACCGCAAAATGGTGTACACAATAAACCTGCCATTTTCTAACAACCATCTCCTGGAGTCTTTCCATGTAAAGCTGTAGCTCATTTCTTGGGCCAGCCGTTGAGTCAGCGACTTGCCCTTTCCAGGCAGCAGCTCAAGGCTTACTGTACTACACAAAACAAACTGAAAAAGCACATCGCCTATGAAAAGTATTAATTGTGCTACCTGGGGCAATTTGCATGCACCAGAGTTATTTACAAAGCTTAGTAATTCCCAGCCCTAGATCAGATGTTCTTGGACTTCAACTTTCATAAATCCTAGTTAGTGGTGAATGCTTTGGGGAGTTGTAGTCCAAGATCATCCAAGGACCCAAGGTTGGGAAATCCTGACATAGTTTGTTCTGTTTTGACCTAAGGCATGGCCCTATGTGCAGATTAGAGATGGGCACGACTCAGCAAAATTTTCATTTCCGTTTTCGGTTTTCGTTTCCATTACGCAACGAAAACAAAAATGAAAATTTTCCAGAAAACAAAACGAAAACAAAAATGAAACGAAAAATTTTGCTGCGTTTTTCGTTTTCGTTACAGCAGACACATCACAATGGAAAGAATGCTAACGAAAACGAAAATTTTTCATTTTTGTTTTGTTTTTTCGTTTTGTTTCGTAACAAAAACAAAAACGAAAAATGCGAAAAAACCCAAAAAATGAAAACGAACCGAAACGGACCCCTTAACGAAAAACGAAAAATTATTTTTTTGAGTCGTGCCCATCTCTAGTGCAGATCCATATCTTCATTTCAAGATATGCAGTGCACATAACACAATTACACACAAGTATGCCAGCAACATGCAAGTATTATATGATGGTACCTTGTATAAGGGAATTAATTCATTTCAAATGAAATTATGTTAAGCAAATTTTTATTTATATAAATTTCCCATAGGAATGCATTGAAAACAGAGTAGTCCCTAATCGTGACCATTTTTATGTTGTACAGATTCTCCCCATAGACAATTCCGTTAAGCAAATTTCCCCTATGTCCAGATTTTTTTATGTTGTACAGATTTTGTGTTATGCAAACTGTTTGTTATACAAGGGTCCACCGTACTGTATCAGTGTTGCAGCCCAAGTCTTGGCTTACAGCAGTAAATGCCTACACTAGTTACTTAATTTATGACCATTTGCCAACAAGGGTTACATTGACTTTGTTACACTAGTGGGGGTAATTAATCTCATCAATGGTCCACCCTTCCCTTCCTTTATTTCCCATTGTTTTGTCTGATTATGCAACAGAAGTACTTTATATTTAACCATGAAATCCCCTCTTCTCCATGTATAGCTCTTATTCGCTCCCTGCTATTTCTCTTTTTTACCCAGTCCTTTATTCTAATGACTTCCTTATCAACTAACAACTTCTTTAACTTCATGTTAAGATTTTTCTGGGATTTTTTTTTAGTTCAAACAATGTCACAGGATGGAAGCCAGGCTCACCTTCCTCCACTGTGACAGACAGTGACACACCCTCCATTTTAAAGCAAGCTTTAAGAAACAGTGCAATTGCTTTATTGCCAGCTGCTATGCATTGCTTTTGTCAGTCTGTGTTCAATTGTTTTGGAATTTTTTATTATCAGTTTTGGAATACTGCAGCATGTTTAATCATTTTCCTAATGTGATAACCTATTCCATTTTTATTGGACATATGTACAGTTTTTTTGTGAGCTGGCCTGTGTCTCCTATGCCAGGAGAAAGCAGCATGCAAAAATTAATCAAATGAAAAATAAAAATAAAATCAGATATTGGCTGCAATCTTATTGCTTTGATTACTATGTCATAACTAGCTCATTTCAATCAATGGAATGTATGAAGGAGTGGACTCAATAAATACCCATTGGTTCGGTGCTGCTGCTCCAGTGCAATTTACCTTGCTAAACAACAAGCCCCCAGTTCCCAAAACTGTCCAACAGTGTATTTTGTGAGCTTAAACAACAACCCTCCATATTTTCTCATTTTTCTTACAGTGTACAGACCTTTAAACTGTGTAGAAAAACAATTCTCTGGAAGCTGAAGCTTGAAGATTCTCCGGTCTAGTGGTCTACCTAGAGGTCTTGGCAGAGAAAAGGATAAATTAAGATCTGAGGGAAGGTCTCTGGCAAAGCCCAAGGCAGAAGGCCTCACCATTGCTCAGAAACATATTAGCAGGACCCTGAGGATTGCAAAAGGGCATCATAAATACAGGTGTTGATTTTAGGTGAATGCTTGGCAGGCAAAAAGGAATAGTATGGAAAAACCTTTATTAAACAATCCTTGACATATATAGGGGGCGTGGAGGCTCAGTGCACTCAGGGTCCAAAAATTGTTGACTGCAAAGGGTGCTTTTACACGGCCCCTAAAATTCGAGGCAAAGGGCTCCCAGATCCGGAGCATAAAAATGTTTTCCCACCAGCTCCGGACTTTAAAAAAAATTAGGGTAAGTGCAACCACACCCACCTAAGCGCGTCCCAGTGCACTTTTCAAGTACCTGGCCTCCAGGAGGTAAAAAAATCTTCTGATGCGAATTGTAAAGCTGCGAATGCCGGGCTCCCTCGCCTTCTGTTTGTTTGTTTGTTTTGTTTTGTCCCCGCCACCCCTTTAAGAGACAGGAATCACTACGGGGCGGCTCGGGGCTGCTTCAGACCGGCAGACAGAGGTGAGCCTGCATTTTTTTTCCTCCTTTTTTTTCTCCCTGCCCTCATGGAGACAGAAACAATGGAGTGCGGAGGGGTGGGAACATAGGAAGAGCGACAAACCCCCACAATCTCTGGTCTGAATTTAAGTTGCTACCGGATTTTAGAGGTCGTGTAAAAGCGCCCAAAGTCGGCAGCTCGGTGGTTCAAATCCTGGGTGCCATGCAGTGAAGCGAGCTCCCGCTGATAACCCCAGCTCCTGCCAACCTAGCAGTTCGAAAGCATGCAAATAGGTACCACCATAAAAAGCAGGAAGGCAAAACAGTATTTCCTTGCAGCCATGCCGGCCACATGACCATGGACTTGCACAACACTAGCTCACGCACTTGAATACAGAAATGAGCACCGCCCCTAGAGTTGGACATGACTAGCACACATGTGTGGGGGGAACCTTTACCTTTACCTTTTTGCAATATATATATTGTATAACAAATGGTTTGTATAACATAAAATTTGTACAACATAAAAAATTCCACAGATAGGGGAAATTTACTTAAAATAATCGCCTATGGGGCAAATCTGTACAACATAAAAATGGGATCACTCTGTTTTCAATGCATTCCTATGGAAATTTGTATAAAGGAAAATTTGCTTAACATTTCATTTGGAATGAATTAATTCCTTTATACAAGGTACCACTGTGTACATATAGATATAGATATAGATATATAACACAAAGGTAAATAAGAATGTTTCTTTTAAACATAGAGAATATTTTTTCTTTTCCAAGAAATAGAGCAAGACTGGCCAAATTAATGCTTTCTTTCTAGAGTGGGAAAGGAAATAACAAAATTTGTCATTCTTCCAATAAACAGCTTTCAGTCAAAGCCACAGGAACTAGACACACCACAAAGGAAACAAAACGCTTTATTGCAGTTGGGATTAAAAGTCACCTGTTTCCTCCCCACCCCCTACCTACAGCAGGAAACACCAAAGCTGAAGCAGCCTGTGTAAGGACAATGGTGTGTGTGGGGGGGGAATCACAAACTCAGCTGCCACAATTCCAGTTAAATCCATCACATGGCCTTCTGTGATGCTTAGACAGTGGAAACATTCCTTAGAAGGGGCAACTTCAGCAGAACAGTTGTCTTCATCTAGACCTAAAGAGCTCTCACTCAGCTTTCTATTAGAAAGGACTCGGGTTACTTCTGTTTCATTGTTCTTTTTTGTATTTTGTTCTCTTGGACACTGTAGCTTAACATTGGTGCTGTACGCTGTGCATTTGTCGCACAAGGTGGGAGGGAATTTGAGAGTTACACAATGAAAGTTTATCTCTACCTTGGGCTAGGAGTGAAACTGGCAAGGATTAAAAGGAGCCAGGAATATATATCACCTTGGCACTGCCAGGATTCAAGACCCTTGAGGGCAAAGTCCCAATATTTTCTGTAATGCTAGTCTCACCGGCAAGATCTGGAAAGTTAAACTTGCACAAGGTGCAGTGTATTTCAAGTACAACATGCCAGCCTGAGGTACCTGGGTTAACTTAATTGATGCGCTTTATTGTAGTAATCGGGTTATACTGAAATATGTCAACCAGTAGATGGGGATGGGCACTCAGAGTTGAGTGGAATTAAACCATTATTGGGAAGGTGATTGTCACTAATGGCACATAATCTGAGAGTTCCACTAAATAGGGTGGGCATTTATTTGCTTGTTTGTGTGGACTATTTTTACCAGCCTTACCCCTTAAAAACTAACCAAGGTGGCTTGCATAAATTGAAAGACAGCATTCAAGTGAATAACAGTGAGAATACCAAAGTTCCTGGTCTCCCTGCTTGTGGTTCTGTATAGAGATGGGTACAAACCAGAAAACTGTTGAATTGGAGTGGTTTGTGGCTACCTGTGAACAATGAACCATGAACCACTCATGAACCCCAGAAAAAGGAACTAGTTTGTGATTCCCCCCCCCCCCGGTTGTGCCTGGGAGAGGGGAACATAATGCCTCTACTCCTTCTGCCACCTGCCTGCCCACTTCCCACTGCCCCTGTCCTCTCCCTATCTGGTCCTGCTGCCTCCTCCTCTTTGTTCTCCACCACCACCATCTTTAGGTATAACAGCCTGGCTTCCTTTCTGGGAGCCAGGTCAGCTATTTATGTGTATGGCAAGAGGTGACAAGGGCAGTCGGAAGGCAACATGGCATCCATTTTATGGAAAATGAGGCGCCAAGTGGAAAAATGTTCAGTTCATCATTTCTTTTCAGCACTGAACTACAAGCAGAACTATGAAACAGCCTGGTTTGCAGGGTTTTCTGGTTTGTAGTTTGGATCATGTCCATGTTCAGTTCTATGTATAAGACTTGGACTGGAAAGGCCTTTTTTAAAAAAGGTGTCCTGGTGGTCCTTCAAATGTCCCCTCTAAAGAAAAACTTGGCCATCCTATCCATAGAACCAGTCCAACTGTGGTTTGAGATGTCCCTTCTATCAATCACATTTATGTCTGGCCCTACCATGAGACAGAGTTGTCTCAGCCAACAGACACGAGAGGGAGGAGAATGGCATCTTAGGGTGACCAGCTGTAAATGAAGAGAGAATAATGTCCATTCAATATTGGTTTAGAAGAGGAATTTTCAGCAGGTGCATCCTTTAATGGAAAGTGCACCTCTCAAAATGTCCCCTTCTGCACAACAATTAAAGGTGCAGGAAACCAGTCTTCAGATTTTTATTTGGTCTACCCCAGCAAGGTGCCAGAGGGCAAAGCTATGTGTTATATGGCTTGTGCCACACTGTTTAAGATAGCCTACTCCCCTTAGCTCCTGTGAAGGACATTGCACTACTGCTAAGGTTGGAAGCAAAATTTGCCACTCTGTGTAATCAACTATATGGATGGAGGATGTGAGAAGGAAATACCGTTTGTTTTTTCTGTTGGCAGCAAAATGTCTCATGTTGGTTTTGCATATTTACCTCCCTAAGATCTAGTAGAGGCAATGTGCTAGACCACATTATAATGCACATGTTGGCAAGGTGAGCTGGTTTAAGCTATATTCCTCAAAATCAGTGACATATGCTAAGCCCAACTCTGGCTTTTCACTTAAAAGGAAAAGGAAGGAAACAGGTGCTAGAGTTGAATTTTAGAAGAATTTCATGCAATACTAAATCAGCAAAACCTGAAAAAAACATAATTCATTTCAATCTCTCAAGTCTATAACTGGTAGGCAATAGAGTAGATGTATGTTAGGGGAATCTATAAGCAAGGATCTCCCATATGAGGCACAATTCCCATTGCAGGTACACTGGAAATATATGGAAGTTTGATTTAGGAAGGTCTCATAATTATTCCAGCCAACCCTGCACCCAAGCCAAATGGACATAATATTTTTTGGTTTCTGCTGCTCATCCAGGTGAATTTATTCAGGTACTCATAAGTGCCAAGTGGATGCTGTTTAATGGAAAACCATTTTGTTGTAACATTTCAGTTTGTTCCCTAAATTAATATTCATAAGAAATGCTTGTCTATAAAATTCTAGCCAACCTTGCATTTCCTGGATGTGTTAGCCTACAAACTCTATACTGTTTCTGATTGGATTGCCAAGAAGCGGGGAGTAATGTAATTCCATACATCTGGGAAGAAAATGTCAAGAGAAGCTGTAATCTGTTATGTTTTTCATAAGATCTCCAATGTTCAGTGAATGAAATTGGCCACTTAAAAGGAAAACACGAGGTCCAGATATATTAGGGCTCTTGTATTGTGCCATAGTAAGTCTGAGCCTGAATTGATTGGCCATATGTATAATTGTTAGCAACACAGCAGTTTAATCATCTCAGTCTGGCCCAGGAAAAGTGGGAAACATCACTGCAGCCTTCTTTCCCTTGGACTCCTTCAGGCTGGAAGGAAAAGGGTAGGGATGGTGTCCAGGTTTGGAATTTTATACTCATGGAATATTAAAATAATTTGAGAGGAGTGCAAAATTCAGGAGTGTAAAATGCCCTGAAAATGGACATCATATTTAAGAAAAAACACATTGCCTCACAAAATAAGCAACTTAATACATTGTATCGCATAATCACAGGACCGAGTTACAGAAAGCCAGGAAATATAAATAAAATCTAACTGTTACAGCAGTACGACAATAGAACCTATTATTTTAAGAGATGGCAAGCACCCCAACACTGGAGGCATTCAAGAGAAAATTGGATAACCATCTCTCAAATATACGTTGATTTGGAGTCTTGAACTGAGCAAGGGCCTAGATGTGGTGGCCTTATTGGTCTCTTCCAACCCCATTCTGTGAATCCATGTCTACTTTTATAGATTTTTACTTTTTTTGAGCTTCTGTATTTTTTGGATTGAAATATGATATAAGTTCTTGCCTGCAACTTTTATTGTTAAAAGCTTATAACTGAAAAATATTATCCTGGCTTATCAAGTTTTATAGTACTCTGAGGTAAATATTTGAGTATCATATGTTTGACCCTGAAGCCGTAGGACTGGAATGGAGCAAATTTCTACTCTGACTCACCTGCTTTGTATTTAGGGAACAGGCCAACCAAACTGTCAGCACTCATGACACTCTTGGAGGGGCCCGGGGGATGGCGCAGAGCGACCTGATCGTGCCCACCACCCTCCCATGCCCCCTTGAGGCTTCTCAGAGGGGGTGGGGGTGGCGGGGAGCGACCCAATCGCTCCCCGCCGCCCCCCTGCGCACCCCCGAGGCTTCTCAGAGAGGCCCAGGAGAGTGGCGGGGAGCTATGCAATCACCCCCCCACCCCCTGCACGGCTCCGAGGCTTCTCGGAGGGGGCCAGGAGGGTGGCGGGGAGTGATGCGATCTCCCCCTACTGCCCCCCTGTGCAGCTCCGAGGCTTCTCGGAGGGGGTAGGGGTGGCGGGGAGTGACCCGATCACTCCCCACTGCCCCCATGCGCTGCTCCGAGGCTTCTCGGAGGGGGAGGGGGTGGTGGGGAGCTATGCAATCGCCACCCCCCACCCCCCACGGTGCAGGTACTGCAATCCCGTGATGTAGTGGGACCACAGTACCTGAACTGCAAAATGGCGGGGGTGACTGTATAACTACGAAAGTTGGTTTCATTTGTCTACAACAAGATGTGAGGTCTCTGGTTGTTTCTCTTCCTCCTTTGGAGGTTACTTCACGTCCTGCCTCGTTCCAAGATTACGTTCGCTTCATGATAACATCGTTCGCAGTCATGTGGTCTTGTCCCGGTTCTGTCCCGGTTTCTGTTTACCCACGGGCATGATAGATGGTATCGTGATGACTTCACATCCTTGTTTTGTGACAATATCTGTACTTCCCCGCCTTTGTTTTCCTTTTTTTTTTTGTCCGACCTTCCGTTTTTCAATATTTTGATTCTCCGTAACTTTGCCTTTCATGCGTTAAGGAGCAAAGTTCGAGGTTTTATGTCTTCTTATCCATCTGTGATGCATTGTTTACGCCATTGAGACTGTACTGGTGAATGCAACTTTGCACCCCTGCCACTAGATGGAGAATGCGTACGTTGCGTGACGAGCCTTACTTCACGGGCACTTGTCTCGAAACAGGAACTGAGACAAGAGAATTCCCAAGGTCAGGGAGAGGTATGGCAGTTCAGGGGGCGTGGTTGGGACGAGATTCCACCATCACGCAATGGACGTGGAGTAACATTTCCTCGTACTGGTCCCAAGCGGGACCACGAACTGCGATGAGAGGGATGTGAAGTAACCGTCTTTGAGTGCCTTGGTCCATGTAGCATTAGAAGCACAATTGGCAGGATTATCATGTCTTTTAACAGCAAACTGTTGTAAAACAGCAACAGACTGAGTCACTTTTGTAGAGGGGAGAGATTAACTATCATGAAAATTACCTGGTACTGTTCCAAAGCCATGAGTAATAAAACAAGTGCCTTTAAGAAGTAACAGTCAGACCACTGGTGCTGGATGACCATGCCACTGAATTGTCACTGATATCATCAGGCTTCCCCCATTTTGTTTATTATTAGAAAGCAGTCACTGGAAGCTTATTGCATCTTGTGATAATTAACTTGCACATCTAGAGATGCAGCAGAGCTCAACGTTTAACCAAACCCATGGCCCTGTATCAGATCCCCAGAAAGAGATGTTGCAAAACTGAATGTCTGTCACTGAACGACTTCATCCACAAAATACAGTTGGTTGCCTTCCACATTCTTTAATTGACGTTTCCTGTTTTGGTCAGATTTATACTTTGCAGAAAAACTGTGAGAGCAGATGTGGTTTAAAACAAACAAAGCAAAACTGGTTTTAGGCGAAAGAAAGAAAGAAAGAAAGAAAGAAAGAAAGAAAGAAAGAAAGAA
>JAHTLZ010000010.1:69378338-69410911 GCA_023846285.1 Phrynocephalus versicolor
CAATAAAAAGCACTCACAGCAGCAATATGACAAAGCTTTTAAATGCTCGTGATTCAGCAATCTGTCTTAAAAGAAACCCGCATTGTTTTTCAAAACACTTGTTGCTATATATCCTAGGCCCGAATGTTACAGTAACATAGGCATTTGAAAATGTCTATTTGAAAATAAAATAAATTTACATATTTTACATTATTTTAATTTGTTTAAACCGTTCCGTGTTTTATCTTTATGCGTATTTTGAGGGTTTCTCATGGTGGAACATACGGAACTTGCCTCAGCAATAGGGAATCTCCATGATCTCTCTCAGGATAGCTAAGCAGTAAGCGGATCAGGGTCAATGACAGGATTATCACTCTGAGACAGCAAGCTTCCTACCCTGAGGTGCTACTGTGGGCTCCATGCCACGTCTGCAAATGCCATTCCGCTTAGCCTCCCAAATAACATTGGGCATTAGCACTGAGCATATCTGGCACACTGCATAGGTCCTGCCAGCTTCCAAAGGTTAGAAAGAATAGGCTCAACAGGAGCAATTTGGTCCTGGCCCAAGATGTCAGGTTCCAAGCCAGATCCTCCGTCAAGCTTTTGTCCCTTTGGCAAGATGGTATGTCAGACTCCTGGCACTACTGGAATATGTAGAAAGCAGTGGCAGCTGCCTAGTGTGTGATACTCAGCAGAGACTACCTGCCTAGTTGCAAACATGCCAGTGATTTGCAGAGAAAAGGCAAAAAGAGAAAAAGACACAGAACTAGAAAAAAAAGAGAGAAAAGACATGTACTTCTCATTCTCTCCCTCTCTCCCCCTCCCTCCCTCCCTCCCTCCCCCCCCCCTCTCTCTCGGGTATAAAATTAGCTATGCTTTATTAGGAATGTAGTCAGGCCACTGGTCTATTTTTGTGCCACAATAGAGCTAAATAGTATGGTGAAAACTCAGGACTGTGAGGGTTCAAACAACATAATAATAGCCCAGAAATACAGAATGGCTAGAGTTTTGCCTGCCCAACCCAAAGGAAGGTAAGTCAGTGGCTGATTTCATTCTGGAGGCTAGTCCCCAGTTCCAAACAGCAGCTGTGCTGCCATGTTTCATTTTCAGAACCAGACCCATCTTTAATTCTGGCTTATTTCAACCCAGTCCAGGGTTTTCTGGGTAGGCTGTGATCTTAAAGGCAAATATTTCACATAGGAAAACATTTATAAATTCTGGCTGCACATGCTTATTGAAGTATTCTGTGGCAATTGCCCAAAATTCCTATTACTTCTTTAGAAACCAGAGGGAAGGAGAGGAGCCAAAGAGAGGCAGGAGCTGGGAGATATGAGAAGCTTATGAAGAGATTTAAGAAACACTGGCTGCACAAGATTATCAGGTATTAGCCAAAATCCTCTTATGTAACTATGCAAATAGCCTAACAAATTGTCCCAGGAAACCACCTTAGATATGACTACAGTAGTTTCATAGTGAGTTATGCAGCTCAGGATGTAACAAATCCTACTTATGGTGGTGTTTTAACTTGGGTCCATTGGCCTCCAAAGTTAACACCATTTGTGCTACACCACCATAACTAAGTAAGAGGCTTTGGGCCAGTCTCTAGCAATTGCCCAAACGTCTTACCAGTACTTGATAAACAGAGGAATAAGAAGGAGAAAGAAGCCTGAAAAACAGGTGTGGGGGAAAGAGAGAGAAGGTGAAGAAAAGTGTTGGATTCAAATAAATTTCATAAGAACATAAGAAGAGCCATGCTGGATCAGGCTAAAGGCCCATCTATCCAGCTTCCTGTATCTCACAGTGGCCCCACCAAATGTATCTGGGAATGCATGAGACTTGATCTCTGTCTCCTGATACCACTCCCCTACATCTGGCCCTTGAAGTAGCCCTGTTTTAAACCTGGAGATTACACATCCCCTTCATGGCTTGTAACCTATGATGGACTTTTCTCCCAGGAATCTGTCCAATCCCCTTTTGAAGGCATCCAGGCCAGATGCCATCACCACATCGTGTGGTAGGGAGTTCCACAGACTAACAACATGCTGGATAAAAAAATATTTTCCTTTGTCTGTTCTCACTCTCCCAAACCTCATCAATTTGAGTGTATGTACCCTAGTTCTGGTATTTTGTGAGAGGGAGAAGAGCATCCCTCTATCCACTTTACTCATGTCCTATATAATTTTGTACGTCTCAATCAAATCCCCCCTCAGGCACTTTTGTCCAGACTAAAGAGCCCCAAATGTTTTAGCTTTTCCTCATAAGTGAAGTCCACCTTTTCCAGTTTCACTATGTCTTTTTTGAGGTGCGGTGACCAGAATTGTACACAATACTCCAGGTGCGGCCTTACTATTGTCTTGTACAATGGCATTATGTTGGCTGTTTTATTTTCAATCCCCTTTTTGTTTTGATTTCAAACATCATCCTCATATTTCTGTGCAAGATGGCAGCCCATAGAGTGTGTGGCAGATCTGCCTATGTCAGCCTCAGGAGCCTCTGATGCCATCTATTCTGCCACCATCACCATCTCAGTGAAGACTACTCTTCACAGCTGACCATGTGGTACCAGCTTGAACTTGACTTTTGCTGTGGCTACTGTTCTTAGTTTTAGATCTGAAATGCCATCTATCTCCCACGCACAAGGTGATGGTTCATACATTCTTGTCTTCTAGAGGAGAGCAAGAATAGAAAAATAATACTTGATATTGCATCTTGGCATAGATCACCAAATGGTAGTTCAAAGCAACAAACTGGATGCCTATGTGGACATAGCTTCTGCACTGCAGTACAAAAGTCACAGATAATCAGATGCCCCTGCTCTGGCTATTTCATTCTCCGAATAATTTAAAACCAGAAAGTTTTACAGCTGGCATCCACACCTTTGCTTTAGCTCTGTCTCTAGATCTAGATCCTTGATGTATAAACAAACAAAACAATTGAACTCAAAAACAACATGAAAGCAACTTGCCTGAGATTTCCTTCTGATTACTGAGGCTTGAGAATAGAGATGGGCACGACCAGGAAATTTTTTTTTCGAGTTATCGTTTTTCGGGATGGGTCCGTTTCGGCTCGTTTCCGTTTTTCACGAAATTTCGCAAAAATTTGTCGTTTCGTGGTGTCATTTTTCTTCTGTCGTTATACTGGTTTAGGGGGGGTAGCGGGCTCCTGGAGGCACCTCTGTGGGGTGGGTGCCTCCTCTGGCCCGCTATAAAGGGAAAGCGGGCTCCTGGAGGCACCCGTGGGGTGCCTTCCCTGCAACAGTCGGTGACGGTGAGACACAAGCAGCACTCAAGGGCATGGTTTGCATGGCACTGCTGCTGCAGGAGGAGTCAGCCAGAGCCACAAGTGACGAACTGGCAGACTCTTTGCACCCGCTGCATCTCACTAAGAAGGGAAAGGTACTTGCGTGTAGTGCAATGCAAGTAGATCTGGCTTAGGGTTAAGACGGGTTAGCGCAAGGGCTAGGGTTAGGCTAGTTACGGGTGAGGTTAAGGTGAGTATTGGCGTGCACCTCTGGGTGCCTCTCTGACCCACTTAGAAGGACAGTGTACTGGCGTATGGGTTAGGCTTAGGCTTAGGGTTTGGGTTCGGGCTACGGTTAGTGGGCTTTTTATGCCCGATTGGCACATCCCAGAAGTCTCTGTGGTCAACCTGGCCAAGTGGCCATGCGATTGGTGGAATGGCTCCAAAAATTTGCATGGTCACTCCCATGGCCAGCCCATCATTGCGCAGGTGTAAAATAAAATAAAATAAAATAAAATAAAATAAAATAAATGGAGAGAGGACAGAGGAGACATTTTGTTGCAAGAAAAACCCACTGCTACTGTAAAAATTCTGGCAGTTTTAAAATAGCAATTTCCACATGTTTCTGTGGTGCTTGTATTGGCTTGTGTGTTTTTGGTTTCTGGACCACGATTTCAAAAAAAAAATATTGCGGTCGCCGCCCGATTTTCGATCCCCCGCCCGCATCGCATGGCATGGCGAGACGAGAGCAGCCCAGGAGGACAGGAGAGGGGGGAGGCCGGGGACCCCCCCAGAAACCACCCCGCCTCTGGTAGGTACCCTCACTCAGGCAGGCATATTTCCGCCTGCTTTTTGGGCCGGGAATCGGGGGTTTTAAAACTTTTTTTCCGTGCCGCTTGAATTGCGGCGGCCGGCGGCGAGTCCAGCTTGTTGTGAGCGACTACGACGAGGATTTCCCCCACCACCAGAGCAGCCCAGGACAGGAGAGGGGGGGTCAACCACCCCTCTGGTAGGTGCCCTGAGCCCTCACTCAGGCAGGCATATTTTCGCCTGCTTTTTGGGCGGAAATCGGGGGTTTTTTTTAAGTTTTTTAAAAAAAAATTCTGTGCCAGGAACGACAACGACAAATCAGACCCAATTTTTCTTTAGTCGGTTCGAGTTCGAGTTCTGGCAGAGTAATTGTCATTTCCTTTTCCGTTCCGTAACGGAAACGAGTAACGGAAACGGCAACGAGAATTTCGTCAAGTCGTGCCCATGTCTACTTGAGAATGCCATACACTGGGTTGCCCAGGTGGATGCAACCACAATTCTCATTAAAAGTTTAGGGAATAACACTCCAGTACCGCCCAACTCAGCAGGCAGGCACTTAAGTGTACATGCATTCATACTGCTTTGTGCCCAAAAGCAATAAGTACCCAGTGAATTCACTGAAACATTGCCATGATAATTACTTTTTGTTTGGGTGAGAAGTAATTGACTGATGAAAAAGTGAGCCCCATTCTAGGATTTTGTCTTACTATGTTATTTCTTTGTGAGTGGTGGTGAACCCAAAGGGCATCCTTTAGACCATCCTGACACTGGTGTTATAAACTTTCAGGTGGCCTTTTTTTTCTCCTGGCAAAGTGGGCATGTTCTTAGAAAGCAATTTCCAGCCCTTTGTTCCCCCTTTGAATTGTGAACATAGAACAATACCCCACATTCAAAAATCAGATTTTTTTTGGTCAGGTTTCATTATTGGAGGAGCTAGTTTTGTTAACTTTATTAGAAGTTCAAATCTCTTCAAAGTCCAAGATATCCCCATCAGACCAAGAAAGTGGTAGACCTGCATTCAGAAAATACCACTTCCCAGCCCCTTTCATATCAAGTTAAAACAAACCAGCAGATAATGGAAGGAACAACCTAAGCCTGAGGATCTGGAAAGACACCACAGATGACACTGAATGTAGATGAAGGAATAGTCAGATCTGGTATAAGACCAAATGCTCCATCCTTAATAAATGCCATTTAAGGGGAATAAACCTCCAAAAGAAAAAGAAGGGAAGGGCATTTAGTCAGCAGCATTAGTCTGCCAAATACAGTGGACTAGCTAGAAAATCCTCAAACAACTATAGTAAATATGAATAAGTGCTATTCAATTCCAGGAGAGCAGGGGGAGGAATTCTGTTGATATCAAAAGACTGAAAGCACCTAAGCTGTTATGATAAATATTCTGTTAATAGGCTTTGTGGGAGTAATAAATCACAGGCATTCTTCACAGTGGTGTATTTGTAATGTTTTGGGCTGCGGAGAAGCCCTGCATAAAGAATGTTATTTAATATAGTTTAATTATTCAGGTAAATATTCCACCCCAACTCACTCACCTGCTCGCAGGGCCGACCCTTCCATTTGGCAGATGAAGGCCACATAAAGCCCTCTCCCAGAGACCACCCATGCCATTGCTGCTTCAAAAATATTTCCACTTTTTAGCAACAGCCAGGCTGTGAATGCTTAGCTTTCAGCAAGTAATTGTCAAAGCAACACACTCATGTCAGTATCCTTTAGACAGAGAGGTAGGTGGCGGCAGCAGCAGCCATGATGGGGATGAGTATACATGCTAGGGATGGGGGCAGGGTGAGTGGGCAGCAGCAGCACCACTGACTCTTTTCTTTTTGTGTTGGGTGTCAGGAAACTTTAAAGGCCACAGAGTGAACGAGAGATTCCTGTCCTCCTGAACACCCTCTTTTACATACAGCAAGTACTGTCTTCCCTCTGCTCTTATCTCACAGGACAACTGAGTTTATGCCAACTTGATGTCTTGGGCAACACCCCTCCTACATCCCCGGCCTGCATGGCCACATATAATGGAGGACACTCCCTCGGGGAAAGCCAGTAACGTAACTTGCACAACATCCTTTCATCTGCTCAGTAAAACAGAAGTCACCCAGTTCTCCTCTTTTTGGCCTGGAAACGTTCCAGGCAACTTCCAAGGAAGAAGCATTGAAAAGTGGATGACTAGTATGTGGCTCTAATAAAATTATTTTACAGACAAGAAAAGAAATCCTAATAGTGAGTACTATTTTGGGGAGAAAGTTGCCTGAGTGACATCTAATCTATATCCTACTGAACTATGGGAACTAGATATGGGCACGACCAGAAAAAATGACGTTTCAAGTTTTCGTTTGTCGGAACGGGTCCATTTTGGGTCGTTTCCATTTGTCGCGAAATTTTTCAAAAAATTGTTGTTTCATCATTTTGTTTGTTGTTTGTCGTTTCCACCGTGATTTAGCGCGATTTGACATCCCAATGTAATATATTTTTAAAATAAATCCACACCTCCTCCCAGTCGAACCTCCCCCTTTACCCAATATAAGAAAAAAAAATCCTCACAAACTGCCAGAGGGGGGGGGGGAGAATAAACTGCTATTCACTTCAGCAGACAAAGCTGCAGAGAATCAAGGAAATTATTTTCTAAATTCAGTTCCCTCCCTGCCTGCCTAACTTAAATCTAAAGCCTCCAGCCTCCCTCCAATCAGCCAGCAGCAGCCAGCCACACAGCCCTCCACCCTCCACATCCAAGACCCGGCTGCGACTTCTGGAAGGTGCCTCGGCTTTTTATGCCCTCTGGCATATCCAGAAGTGTCGGTCAAAACCTCGCCATGCCATTGGTGGAATGGTTCAAAAAAATTGCATGGTCCCATCCCATGCCCAGCCCAGGGCAGGTCTAAAATAAAATAAAATAAAATAAAATAAAATAAAATAAAATAAAATCAATGCGATGTTTTATTGCTATAAAAAACCCACTGCTGCTCCTATTAAAAATCAGGCATTTAAAATAAATAAATTTCACATGTTTCTGTGGTGATTTGGTGTGTTTTTTGACCACGATTTCTAAAGAAAAATTGTGGTCGCCATTTTGGATCCCCCCCCCACCGCATGGCATGCGAGACAGACGACGAGGATGACCCCCTCCCAGCCTGGTGCAAGCAGCCCAGGACAGGAGAGGGGGGAGGCCGGGGACCCCCCCCCCCAGAAACCACCCCTCTGGTAGGTGTCCTCAGGCAGGCATATTTTCGCCTGCTTTTTTTGGCCGGGAGTTGGGTTTCTTTTTTACTTTTTAAAACTTTTTGTCTGTGCTGCTTGGCATCGCGCGATCACCGCAATGCCATTAACGACAACGAAAAACCCGACCCAATTTTTTTTTTTTGGGTCGGGTTCGAGCTGGAGCGGCGTAATTATCGTTACCATTTCCGTTACGTAACGGAAACGATAACCGAAAACGGAAACGACAATTTCGGCGCTCCGTGCCCATGTCTAATGGGAACAGTAAAAACAGCATGTGAGATAAAAATAATTCCTAGATCTCTTCTATTCTATGTGAATTCAAAGTAAGGAAATTTTCTATGGGAAAAAAAGTATTGCAGGGCCCTTTATTACCAAGTTATTCTCAGTGGACCAGAGCCTCTGGAGAGGAAAACATGCTTGGGTCTCTGAAAAGATGACAAGCACATATACAGTGGTACCTTGTATAAAATGATTAATTCGTTCCAAATGAAATTAAGTTAAGCAAATTTTCCTTTATACAAATTTCCCATAGGAGTGCATTGAAAACAGAGTAATCTCTGATCACAACTATTTTATGTTGTACGGATTCGCCCCATAGACAATTCTGTTAAGCAAATTTCACCTATTTCTGGAATTTTTTATGTTGTACAGATTTTGTGTTATACAAACTGTTTGTTATGCAAAGGCCCACTGTACTATCTTTTGTGGATGGAGTCGGAGCTGTGACAAAGGTGAGGCACTCTTTTGGCATCAAGCAGCAGAAAGTGAGGTGAAATCAATGCTTTGTATGAAGGAACAATTACCAGCCTTGTTTCGGAGCAGAGGTGATATAAGCCACCTTCAGTTCATGCTACAGTCTCATGCATTTACATTTAAACCCTTACATTTGAGTACAGATGCATAAGATTGCAATGAGGCTATGAAATTCCCATTTCAACTGCTATGTTGTGCCTTATTGGAAGTATCCAGAAGTTGAGTCAAGGCAACTGGACTTCTTTGCTTGTGAGAGCAAAACAGCTTCATCAGTCGGAGGAAAGTTGGTGTGAGGCTTCCAATTTCTCGTTCACCTTCATTTCACTCAACCTTCATCTGAATAGGCACCTTAGATCAAAAAAGGCCTGGGGTGTGTGAAAGTCAGACCTCCGCTGCCCTTCCCAACACCCATTAAGCATAGATCATTAGCAGTGGCCTCCCTGAATATGTGAATTTAGGACTTAAACAGAATCTAAGTGGATGGATGCCATCTGGTCCTGGTGATTTGTTAGTATTTAGTTGAACAAAACATGCAAGAACCTCCTCCCTGTTTATTTCTAACTGGCTTAATTCTTCAGTTTCCCTCCCTATGAAGATAGGCTCTGTTTTGGGCATGTGGTCTCTGTCTGCTTCAATGAACAGTGAAGTAAAGAATTCATTGCGTCTCTGCAATCTCTGTTTCCTCTTTAATAATCCCTTGCCTTCCATTATCATCTAATGGTCCAATGGCCTTCCTAGTTGGGTACTTACTTCTAATGTACTTAAAGAAGTCCTTGTTATTTCCTTGAGTGTTTTTAGCTATATGCTCCTCCAAGTCTTGCTTTGCTTTCCTGATTGTTGGCTTGCATTTGTTCTGCTGGAATTTATGTTTCTGCCTGTTGTCCTCATTTGGACAAGCCTTCCATCTTTTAAATAAACCTTTCTTGCTTTTGATCACTTACCAAACAGCTCCTGAAAGCCACATTGAAGTCCTCTTGGACCTGGCAGTGCCTTTTTTCCTTTTGGGTATGTATTGCAATTGGGCCTCTGTTGTTGTTTTTGTGAACAGCCTCCATGCCTCTTGGAGTGTTTGGACTCTCTCAGTTTCCCCTTTCAGCTTCTTTTTTACTACTTTCCTCATATTTGGGAAATTGCCTGTTTGAAAATTTATGATGAATAATGAATCCTGCTCTTTCGCCCCTTCTGATGGGGTGGGGGAAGATCTTCCCCAGCTAGCCTCTTTCACCTGCTAGGCACTGGCTTCTGGCCAGCGCCTCTCACCTGTTCAGCAGCACTGGCTTCCCGTTTTCCCATAGGAATGCCTAATGCATTATGGGAAAATGAAACAGAAGCAGAATGAAGCAAAAAGTTCTGTTTCATTTCGTTTCTGTTTTTATTGATGGGTCAGGTTGTTATTTGTTTTGTTGTGTAACGAAACCAATAACGAATAAGGGAATGAACAAAAAGTTCATTTCGAGAGAGAGAGGAATGCTTTTAAGAAACTCTGCCTGTTTGTATCTTATCATCCTAAATTTAGCTTCCACTGGCAGAACAGATTGCCAAAACTCTGTCCGGAATGGAGTGTGTTTTTTTTTTTAGCTATCTTAATTGAGGTACTTCCTGCATTTAACTACTAGGAGACAATGGTCTGACCAATTCAGTCTAATGCATAATTGAAAAAAAATGGATATCTCAGTATTGCTCCTGTATGCTCCAATATAAGTACCAATTTAATTCCATTAGTCTTTTCCTAGGGGGCATCATTTAAATGGTGTCAGTATATTTAACCCTTGAAATACCTATAGCATACTATGCTTGCATATTATGCATCTACCCATACTTATTAATTTAACCACCCTTTTGCTGTTAAGTGAGTTGATAATTCATGCACTCAGAATTCTGATTATTACATATAAAACTGGTCTTATCACTGGAAGTGATAAGACTAGTCAAGCACGTAGCATTTGTCCAAACGACGATATTTATCCACAATCTATACCATCACATATCCAAGGATTTCTAAGTGGATTGAAATGTTAAACACAAGAAAACACAAATAAAATTAATATAAACAAAAAAGTAGAGATGAATATAAAAGTAGAAATGAAATTTAATGTTTAAAGTGTTTTGAATGTTTTGAATGCCTGTCTGGAAACAAAAAGGTTTTATCTACTGCTGGTAAGATTGTAAGAGGTAGGTTCACATGTAGCCACCAGGAATCCAAATATACCCCCAAACTCCCCTCCCTCTTTTGGTTTTTAAAAGCACAAGCTTCAAGAAAAAGATAAGATAAGATAAGATAAGATAAGATAAGATAAGATAAGATAAGATAAAACTTTATTGTAATTGTGCTATACAGAACAAAATTGAAAGAAGAATGAACTTGAAAGATCTACATCAGAAACATCCAAACAGAAGAATATACCACAAACATACCTCACCCTGCATTTCTAACGTGGTAGAATGTGCAGTGGTAGGTAGAATGTCAGCAGCAGGAGCCAGGGTAAGAGTTCCAAGAGGAGAGCTCCCTGAGGGGGAACCCCCCCCCAACTGCCTAGGAACTGGACAGCTTGGTGGGACAGGGACAGGCCACCATTGTTGCTGTGGCAATGGGGAGCCCAGGGCAAGACCTCCCTGAGGGGAGCCCCCCAACTGCCTAGTGGGCTGTGCCCTGGCCTTCATGGTCACCATGGCAACAGGAAGCTTGGGAGCAAGAGTTCCCTGATGAGAGCTTCCTGAGGGGGACTCCCAAAAATAGGGATGGGGGTCTTGGGGGTGGATGCAACATCCCAAGGTTTAGCAATGGTTGGGTGCAATCCCTGGGCTGGCACAAGTTGCCAGCCCTATTCTAACAACAACAGCAACAACAGCTGGGATCATGAGCACCTCCAACAGCTCATGGTTGCCTTTTAAATTAGTTTTTGCTATTTTGATGCTATCCTTGTGCATTTAGATCAATATGTTTATTGTATTCATTGTTCTTAATGTCGGGGGGGGGGTTCACTGTGTTTTGAACCACCCAAAGTAATCTTGGTAGCTAGATGGGTGGTATAAAAGCTTAAATAGATAGATAGATAGATAGATAGATAGATAGATAGATAGATAGATAGATAGATAGATAGATAGATAGATAGATAGATAGATAGATAGATAGATAGATAGATAGATAGATAGATAGATAGATAGATAGATAGATAGATAAACCAGCGACTCAACCTCTGGAAGACCAAAGGCTGAGAATGACTACTATAAAGCTTTTAAAAAGTGACTTCTAAATGTGCCCAGAAGTAGCTGGTAAAGCTTTAAAATGTCATTTATGTACTATTAATTAAAGTTTTTAATTACAGTACCCATTATACATCTAAGGGAGTCTGGGTTTTGTCCACCCTGGTATAGATAGGACAGTTATTTTGAAACAGGCCAGTTGTCATGTAATTTATCTCAATCAGCAAGACTGTAACTGAAACATTTATGATGATATATCAGATTGGTGGACTCAGCAGGAAGCCTTTTTTCCAAACACCGTGTTGTGTTTTAGTTAAACCAACCTCTGAAAAATGGGATAAGGACCTGTTTACACATCTCATCATCTGTCTTTTTCATTTACTAACCATTTTTAAATGAATAGAGATGGGCACAAAACAGAAAAATGGCGTTTTGGTTTTTCATTTGTCGTTGAGAGGTCTGTTTCGGTTCCTTTCCGTTTGTCGTGGATTTTTTGAAAAATTTCATTACCATTTTTTATTTTTTGTTTGTCGTTTCTACTCGCTTTTTGCGCAGTTTTTAAAGCATTTCTGTGCGCAGGCATCCCCCAATGCCCCAGACCAGAGGGAAAACACTAAAAAAAATGGATGCTGGCAGAGACACAGTTTAGACTAGGTATGCAGGGAGGCTGCAAAGGCAGTGGCGGGCGTTGCCCAGGGTGTAAGGCAGCCACAGAGTGACTGCACTGTGGGGCAAGGGAGGGTACTCACCAAGAGGTACGCAGCACACACACACACAGGGAGGCTGCAGGACTGAAGCTAGAGTTGCAGCAGAGACAGCAATCCCACCCTAACTCCCACCAGAGACTGCAAGGAGGACGGGGGCTGCCAGACCTTTTTATGCCCTCTGTGGCTGCCAGACCTGCCCGCCCAGTCTGCAACCTGGGCAAGCTATTGGTTGAACATGATCCCATCACATGGCTTGCCTCCATTTTGTGGTTGGTGGCGACATCCATTTTAAAGGGAAAAGAAAACTACATCACGATGGGAGAAGAAAAAAACAAACGTTTTAAGGACCCCAACCCCCCTGGTAGGTATTATCAGACAATATAAATAAGTATAGCTGCGTTTTTATGGATGTCCAGGGCGTTTTTTAACATTTAAAACAGCTCATTTCATTGCACGTCGCCATTAACGGAAACGAAACGTAACGACCACAATTTCTGTGGTTCTGTTCATTTCGTTGCATTTTCAGCACAATTTTTGTTTGTCGTTTCGTTACGTAACGGAAACGACAAACGGTAACGGAAACTAAAATTTCACCACTCCGTGCCCATGTCTAATAGGTATATTGTGAACAGATGAATAGTTTCTCCAAACCAAAAAATGCTTCCTTAGAATTAATAAATTCTGTCTTATATAATGAATTACTCAGGGAAGCGAAATGGTTCCTGCTGGCTTTTCAAACAGATTCCAGATGCTAGATGACAAGAAACACATAATATTTGATGATAGCCTAAACACTGTTCTGTCATTCATCAGATATGCTGTTTTAAGCAAACACAACGATTATTAAATGGAAAAATAATGAGGGCTGAATTGCATCTAGTATTACTCATGAGGGTGCTTCTATACTCTCTACAAGTACAGCTTACCTTGAGGTATCTTCTCCACGAAACAGTATATACCATATAACTCTCACTTTTAGGGAGAGGCAGGGATCCTCATCTCAGGTTTATTGAAAGACTGCATTACTAAAATTCTAAACGGTATTTCTGCTAGGCTTGGAAAGAATGCTTATTTTTAAAAGAGTGAACATAGAAGACAAAATGATTAGATTTGTCTATCTAGGCCCAAGCCATTCAGTGTTTAGCTGTGAAAGAAGGGTTCTGAATAATTATTTTGATGAATTATCGAGAGATGCAGGGAAGTAAAGCCCCATTCTATTATGCCAAAAGCTGGAGAAAGACTGAAAAAGGTGGGGCCCGGCAGCTTCATCCCACCCTCCTTCCAATCAGACATTCATGTGCTGCATGTGATCTCCGGTAATCAGGATTTCCAACAGATAAGCCACCCAGGCTCTGCTTCTGATGTTTGCATTCATAAAATAAAGATCTGAGCAACTTCTCATTGGGGATTATGAGGATGTGATTTAAGGTATCCAAATTCAACACGATGTATTCTGTATAATCAAAATGTAACACAGAGCAAGTAAGGTTACTGGACCAAAAGTCAGGTAACTAGGGAAAATCTAGAGCAAAGATTGTCTGTTCTTGAAAGGACGTCATGGGTGGTTCCTAGAAAGGATAACAGTCAACGTGACCTGGTGGGTTCTGGGCATCGTGAAAGCCAGTAATAGGCTGACACCTGCAGCATTAGCTCATTATGGGGGAGTGGTATTCCAGTAGGCGTCAAGAGGATAAACAGTGGTGCCTCAACTTACGAATTTAATCCATTCCAAATGCATGCTCTTAAGTCGAACTACTCTTAAGTTGGGGTACCTATCTAAAAAATGGGGGGGGGAGTTAAAAAAGAAAAAAATGGGGAAAAGATGTAAGTCAAGCAGACCATATCTAAAATTTGTAAGGCGGCAGTTAAAATGCCAATATTTTTCCGCTCTTAAGTCGAATTGCTCTTCAGTCGAGCTGCTCTTAAGTCGGGGTACCACTGTAAAACCTTTGTGAGATCTCAGTCCGTGGTCTTAGGAAGCAATGGCAGACCCCATTGAGTTGCCCTTCCTAACACCCATAATGCATTACGATCTCTGTGTTTGTCTGTATGTCTCTGTGTTAGCTTAATAAAGCTGCTGCTTTTCTTTAAACGTGTTGTGCTTCTTGCCCTCCTGGGGCCACCAAATCCCATCTTTACAGGATGCAATGTGGGAGTGGTGTTTATCAGCAACCCACAACTCCATCACCCCCTTAGCTCTCTCACTAGTTTCAAGCGTAATGCTCGAATAGGGCTCTGTACCAAGGGGAAACGATGTCATGAATTTGGCGGCAGACCAGATTGACAACTATAGACCCATTGCCAATGTTCCTTTTATTAGCAAGGTTGTTGAGAGGGTGGTGGCAGACCAGCTTCAGAGACTACAGCTGAGGCAGATTACTTCCACCCCTTTGTCCCTCAATTGTGGGGTGTCTCAGGGGTTGATGATCTCCCCTATGCTCTTTAATAGCTATATGTAGCCGCTGAGGGAGGTTGTTAGGAGGTATTGGGTTTTGTGTCATCATTACGCTGATGACACCCAGCTGTATATCTCCTTTCCCCCCATCTGCAGTGGTTCTCATTTCATCCTTGGAGTGCTGTCTGGATGCCGTTCTGGAGTGGATGAGAGCGAATCGACTGAGGTTAAATCCAGGCAAGATGGAAGTCCTTTGAGTGGGTGCTTCAGGTGGGTTTGGGAAACTCCCTCACTTTTTGTGGGGTGATTCTCCCCACACAGGATGTGGTCTGCAGTCTGAGCGTTCTGTTGGACCTGAGGCTTAAAATGGAAGCCCAGTGGTCCATTCCGCACATTACCAGCTGCGGTGGATCACACAGCTGTGCACCTTCCTCAACCCCAGCACCCTCACTATGTTGGTCCATGCACTCGTAGTCTCAAGATTAGACTACTGTAGTCCACTCTACATGGGGCTGCCTTTGAGATTAATGTGGAGGCTCCAGCTAGTGCAGAATACTGCGGCCAGGTTAATAATGAGTATAAAACATCACCAACATATCACCCTGATACTGGCCACACTGCACTGGCTTCTGATCCACTTCCGCATTGATTTCAAGGTTTTGATGTTGACATACAAAGCCCTAAACAGTTTAGGACCTCACTATCTGTCAGAACTGCTCCTACCTCAAATTACCACCCAGAACACTCGTTCCTCCCAGGTGGGTGATCTGAGGCTGTAAAAAAAAATTACCAGGAATTGGGCTTTCTTGGTGGCAGCACCTCATCTTTGGAATCAGGTCCCCTCCCCCCAAGAGATCTGCCTGGCACCCACACTGCAGGCCTTTAAAAGACCCTTGAAGGCCTGGCTTTTCAAAACGGCTTCCCCTGGCTATTGACTATCACTGCTGCTGATCTGTTTTCAAAATCTTTACTCTATCTCTGTTAGGGCATCTTGTACTGTTGCTTTTGATTGTAATTATGGTCTGTGTCTGTTATTATGTTTTGATATTTACCTTAAAATTCTGTAAACCACCCAGTGTGGCATTTACACCAGATGGTGCGGTATATAAATAAATAAATAAATAAATAAATAAATAAATAAATAAATCATGTAACTTTACAGCTGCTTACAGGTGAACATGTTACATTGGCTTTTTAAGGTCTAAGAAAAAACACCTACATCATGGAAAAATAGCTTTGTTGGTCAAGGCACTGCCTATCAACACAAGTAACATTTGAATATTTGCCATGACTCAGGTCGGTTCTCATGTTATTGACCCTTTCATGGTTCAGACAAAAATACAATTTATACAGGTGAAAGATGAATTTGCACATTGCTCGTAGCAATCGCTTAGACCTTGGAATCATAGTTGCTGGTGGTTTTGTTCACTTTCTAAGACTCAACACTGAATTCTAAAGAGTTCACTGTCACCCAGTTGTGTCATTAAGCATAACTGTCACAACTGAAAGTCCCAGATCGATTGACTAACAGGGACTATGACATTATCTATTGTCCCATTGAGAATTTCCTGTGTACTTAGCTGCAGTCTTCACAGTAGCTGGGAGATAACTGACTGAGTTTTCCGGGAACAGTGATACAAAACTGTTTGAGGGTGGTTTAGTGTTAAACCGGCAATTAAGAGCCACTAACTTTACAAAAGATCGGCTTCTTATTGGATGATCTGCTTCCCATCCAGCAGCCTCCTTTTTCTTTTCAATTCTTATGTAGGCTGCTATTGAAAATGTCACAATGACCATTTGTACTTCCACATGTACCACTCTATTTCTTCTGCCTAGAGTGCACAGACAGCTCAATTTGGGAACTGTGTATTGGCAGCAGGGAACTTCTCTTTCATAGTGATATTAGAAGCAGAACAGTAGACACACACTGTTAAGGGCTAATGAGAAGATTGGTCATTGTAGCTGGATGGTCTTGTCTTCATTTATGTTCCAAAGGAAAATAAGATGTATGAATTTTGGACTATCTGAGTTAAGATGTATGAGTTTTGGACTATCTGAGCTTAGGGAGCTGGGAATGTTTAGCCTTTCAAAAAGAAGGCTGAAGGGGAATATGATGGCTATGTTTAAATATTTGAAAGGATGTCATATTGAAGAGGAAACAGGTTTGTTTTCCATGGCTTCAGAGACTAGGAATTGGGGCAATGGTTTCAAACTACAGGAAAAGAGATTCCATTTGAGCATTAGGAAGAACTTCATGACAGTTATAGCTGTTTGGCAGTGGGATATGCTGCCATGGAGAGTGGTGGAGTCTCCTTCTTTGGAGGTTTTTAAGAAGAGCCTGGATGGCCATCTGTTGGAAATACTATGATGGGGGTTCCTGCATGGCAGGGGGTTGGACTGGATGGCCCTTGAGGTCTCTTCCAGCTCTATGATTCTATGATTCTAAGTGCAAAGTTCCGACCACTTCAAGGAGGAGCAAAGGGCCTCCAGCTCTCATGGCAGTAGCCAGTTCCCCAGCTAAAGAAAAAAAAAACAGGCTCTTGTGTCATCTGCTCTTCCACAACAACATAGAAAAGGAGGCAGGAGCAAATGTGTCCTCCACATCTCTCAGACAGAGGCGGCCACAACCCATGCATGCCCCCACCTGCGTATATCACGTGGAAGAGATGAACTGGAAGCCTATTTTCTTTAAACACACGAAATAAATTTGTTTATCTGATCACGAGGCTTCTACACTTCTACAGGCTGCAGATTACATTGCTGTTGCTTGATGATTGGGTACCAGTAGGTAATCACAGCCTTCATGAGCAAGTTGATTGAATAGATGTGACTGATTTGAAGGAATAGGTCTGTGATGGAAGAATGTTTATCATCTTCTAATTGGGAAACTAACATCCCACATTATGTCCTTAAAGGCCGTCAGTTTTCAGTGGAAGCCACAGACCACCCTTGAACACTTATTACAGTGTTCACAGAGGCTGGAGCACACAGAGAAGAGACTACCATGCATGTCATGGGTAATGGTTAGGGTCATCTTGTAGAGGACACTGTCTCCCTTTTAAGGTTTGTGGGCCCCAGGCCAGGAAAGGATTCGAGAAGAAGACCTAGGATGATACAGTAGATACAGTAGATGGGGCCAGAATCTAATTGCTGCCTTGGGAGGGGCCCCTCTACCAAGAGATGTTGAGCAGCACTGTACCCTAGCTGAAGTTTCCAAGATATCATCATCACAAACAGTGTGTCCCAAAGCTCCATGTCTCAGCATGTGCTTGTGGGTGGGTGGGTGGGTGTGCACGCTCGTGCACGCACACACACACACACGTGCATGTGCGCACATGTTCTTACATGTGCTTAACCTTGCTTTGCACTCCTACAGAGGGAAGACAGCCTTGAAACCTAGAACTTGACAGAATCAAGGGAACGGTCTCTGGGCGGTTTACAACTAAAATGAACAGTTCAAACAGTTAAAACATTGAAATATTAGTGAACAATTAAAATCATTAAAGAAATTTAAATACAAAACACTAAAATTGCCACCAGGACCCACAATCTACGTTATGTCAGTTAAAAAACTTCTGAAACAGGAAGGTTTTTACCTGGCACCGAAACATCATCAGCGTTGGCGCCAGGCGTTATCTCACTTGGGAGGGTGTTCCATAGCTTGGGGGCAGCTACCGAAGAGCCTCTATACCTACAAGCCATCCCTTTCACCTCCTTGAGGGATGGCTCTTTCAGGAGGGCTCTCTGGCTAGATCTTAATTGCCAGGTAGGTTCATATGGAAGGAAGCACTCCTTCAGGTATCTAGGCCCTAAGCTAGTTAGGGCTTTATATGTTAAAACAAGCACTTTGAATGGGGCTCGGGCAGCAACTGGTAACCAGTGAAGGTTATACAGAATTGGTGTGATATAATTCCTGGTGGCTCACCAGCTGCACCGTGCAATTCTGAACCAGTTGCAATTGCCAGACCATCTTCAAAGGCTGCCCTATGCAAAGCACATTGCAGTAATCAATACAGGATGTTACCAGTGCATGTGTAACTGTCATGAGGCTGTGATCATCCAGGTAGGGTTGTAGGTGGTGGTATATTTTCTGCAGCTGTAGAAAGGCAGCCCTTAGATCAGGGTCAAGGAGCAACAAAGGACCCTGTCCCTTAGGGGGAGTGCAACCCTATCCAGAACAGGGAGATGGCCCTCTAGCCTGTCTGGCAGAACACCCACTAACAGCACTTCCATCTTGTCTGGAGTGAGTTTCAATTTATTAACCCTCATCCAGTCCATTATCTGGTCCAGACACGAGTTCAGCACAGAAACAGCCTCACCTGAATTGGTGAAAAATGAGAAGTAGAGCTGAGTATCATCAGCATATTGCTGACTCCTCAGCCCAAACCTTCTGATGACCTCTTCCAGCAGTTTCATGTAGCTATTAAACAGCATGGGGCACTGTGGAACTTCATGACGTAAATGCCATGGGACAGAGCAACTGTCCCCCAGCATCATCTTCTGGACACGGTCAGCCAGGAAGGAGTGGAACCACCGCAAAACAGTGCCTCCAATTCCCAAACTGGCTAGCCTATCCAGAAGGTTGATGGTGTCGTAATAAAGCCTCTAGAGATGGGCACGAAACACTAAAATGGCATTTTGTTTCATTTTTCATTTCATTTTTCTTTTCATTTTTTGTTTCATTTGAAACAATTTTTAAAAATCATTTTGTTTTTTTGTTTCATTTTCTTTGTTTCTTTTTTTGTTTTTATGTGTTTTATGTGTTTAACTGTTTATGTGTTTTATTTGTTTTTTTACTCTTTTTTGGCCATGTTGGGGGGAATGTTGTAGGGTTTGTAAACTTTTTTTTAGCCCCCGAGGCAAGTGGCATTGGAGCTGCAGCCATTGTCACATGCTTTGGGGGCTAAAAAAAGTTTTTAATAAGCCATTCTTTTCCCCATATTGGGTGTGTTGGGGAAAATTGTGGGGTTTTAAAACTTTTTTTCACCTCTGAAGTAAGTTGCAGCTGCGGCCATGGCTGCTTGCTTCAGTGGCTTTAAAAAGTTTAAAACAAAATGAAACAACATGAAAATTTTCATTTCGTTTTGTTTTCTTTTTAAAAATCAGTTTGTTATCTCTGGAGGCAAAAATGTTGACATTAGGGATTGTCACAATACAGAAAAATAATGTTTTCTTTTGTTTAGTTTCTAGAGTAGCCTCGCTTTGTTACAAAACAAATTTTAAAGTAGTTTTGTTAGAAAATGAAATGAAATGAGACGCTATGCAAGTGATTTTTAGGTAAGTCCCTGAAATCTGGAAAGGGTTTTGGGGTCAAAGAGCTGAGTTACGAAGCTCCAAAGGGGGTTAATTAATTGGAATTAATGAGAAGCGGCAGCAGTGCTATAGCTTGCCTGATCAGCTTCCGATTCCAATTAGGGGGGGGGGGTTGGGAAGCCTTTCTAATTGGAATCAGAAGCTGATCAGGTGAGCGATAGCACTGCTGCCACTTCCCATTAATTCCAATTAGAAAGGTTCTTTTTCCTAGGAGCACCCCCTTTGGAGCTTCCTAGAACCCCAAATATTTCAAAATCTCTGTGAGTCATCTAAAATCACTTGCAGAAGGTACCCCTGCCATTCGCATGCCTGGGATCAGTAATTTTCCATTGCATATTATGAAGCTCCAAAGGGGGTGCCCCTAGGGAAAAAAAACTTTCTAATTGGAATTAATGAGAAGCGGCGGCGGCGCTATAGCTTGCCCTATCAGCTTCCGATTCCAATTAGAAAGTTTTTTCCTAGGAGCTTCATAACTCAGCTCCCTGAACCCCAAACCTTTCTAAATTTCATGGGGCTTGCAGGGAAAAGCTTGAGGAGCACCCCTGCCATTTCCTCTAGAATGAATCACTTCATTTCATTCTATAGGGGGAAATGGTGTTTTGCTTTGTAAGGAAATGCTAGCTGCCATTTTGTTTCATTTCAAAACGTTTCGAAACCTTACAACACAACGAAACAGTGTGTTGTTTTTCATATAGTGCCCATCCTTAGTTGACATTGGCCGTTACTTCACGTCCCTTTCATTGCGGTTCACAGTCCCGCTTGGTACTGGTACGAAGTAATCTTACCGCACGTCCATTGCCTGATGATGGGAGTTCGTCCCAACCACGCCCTCTGAATTGTGATTTAAGCGGGATGAGCGATTCCCCTCCCTGGCCTCGGGAATGTGCTCATCTCGCTTCTCATTCTGAGATGAGAGCTTGTGAAGTAAGCCTCGTCGCGGAACGAGTGCCAATTATAGCTCGTTGCCATCTAGTGGCAGGAGTACGAAGTGACATTTGCCAGTAAATTCTCTATGGAGTTAGCAATGCAGTGCTGAGATTTTAAAAGACAAATGCCTCGAAGTTTGCTCTGTAACACATTGAAGGCAAGGATTCGGAGAATCGAAACATTGAAAAACGGAAGGTCAGACTGAAAAAAAAGAGAGAACGAAGGCATAGAATTTCACATCTCATCACGGAACGAGGACATGCTGTGACAACACCTCCCTTTTAAACGTGTGATTGTGATGAAAAATGTGAAGGGTAGGGAACCAACTTATTAATCTTCACAATATCCACTTGGTAATGCTGCCACATTTTTAATTGTCGCCTTATGAACTGGGACAGACTCAGATGTATAACATAAAAATAATAATGAAGTTTATGGAGAAAATAAATAAATACAATAATGTCTGAAGTTGGTATGTGTTGCCTTAAACATAGAATAGATAAATTCAACTCTTCAAGCCTCCCTGTCTTTAATAACCAGTAAACTGTAAAGTCCTCACTGCCTGACTGAACTCTAACAGAGCTGTGCTCTCTCAACACTCACTCTCAACCCTCAACTCTCAACTAACTCTTAACTCAACTGACTCTCACAGATCAGGCTCCAGCCTTTTTATACCATACCATCCCCCGCCCTCCTGCTGAGATTGGCTGATGATTTACATATGCATTTCTCCTGCTTCCAGGTGTTGTCACAAATGCGGTAACAGTCGTCCCAGTATCATCAATCGCACTCGTGGGTACACGGGAACAGAGACAGAAGCGGGAGTAGACCACGTGACCGCGACTGATGTCAACACGCAGTGAACTTCCTCCTGGAATGAGAATGGACGTGAAGTAACCGTCATTGAGGCTGTCCTGCTTTGAGCACATCATGAGAGGGCAGAATTCACTGGAAAAGACAATTGTGCTGGGGAAAGTGATAAGCAGCAAGAAAAGAGGACGATCAAATAAGGGATGGAACCTTCTCCTTAAAGACATAGACTTGAGTTTACAAGAGCTGAGCAGGGCTGTCATGGGCAGGGCACTTTGGAGACTGCTCATTCATGGGGTCACCTTAAGTTGGAGGTACCTTGATGTCATATAATCAGAACAACTGTTATGTTGTTTATGTCCCACCAAGTCAGAATTATACAGGGCTTTCAAAGTAAGTAGCATATTTTACTGGCTTTGCCATTTCCATACCTGCAGTGAATTCCCATGGCCAAACAGGGATTTAAACTCATGATTCCTGAGTCCTAATCTAGTATTCTATTGACTGCACCACACTAGGTATCATTGGTAAGTCTAGTAACCGTATTAATGTTGTTCCTTAGATACGTATAATGCAATTTTAAACTTAAAATTGTTAAAACTGACCAGAAATTCAATTCAAATTCGACTACATTGCACTGTATTCTGTTGTGTTGTTTTAATGTGTCATTCACCATGACCTGCATGCTAAATAACGAATTGAATTTATTTGGTTGATTTAGAAATGAGGCTCTTGCTACTAGCTTAGTTACGATTTCATGGGTTTTGTGTGGTGTGTATGTGTTGCATATTTGACACTAAGCCACTATCATAAACATGCTGCGTTCTGGTTAATCTCTTCCTCTGCTGTCAATTACAAACAGAACTGATGACTAAATGACAAATCTGCACAACATCACATGTCAAGAGTCCCCGGTAATGACACATAAATATGTTCCAATAAAAGGGAATTGAATCACTCAAAAATATTGCAGTTTTGTGCTTAGCTTTACACAAGGCAGTCCTCTTTCTGAAGGGTTGCCAGCTTGTAGTCCTGTGTTTGCAGGGAACATTCATTGATTTGGAAGGGCTATTCAGGCCCATGATTTGGAAAGAGAACAAACAAAAAGAGAGCAGGGAACATGAAGTTTTCCATTAAGATCTCTCTCTCCCTCTCCCTCTCTCTCTCTCTATCCCACCAGTGCCAAAGTGATGCACAATCAAGGTCACAGTATAAAAAATAGTACAATATAAAAATGCCCCAAAAAATCTTTGGAAACAAAATCAAAAATCCTGTTAAAACCCAAAAGCCTAGCAAAATTATACACTAGCAACAGTGAAGAATGGACTAGCTTAACATCCCTTGAGTGTTCTGCAACCAGTCATAGTATGGCTACCCCACCCCACCACCACCCACCACCACCAAAAAGATACAAGGGGCCCTAATTCATGGAACATGCAACAGGCTCCATTGAAGAAATCAAAGTCAGGGCTCACTCTTAATGGAGGAGAGACTTAGATATTCTGGCCCCAAGGCCTTTGCATGTTTGCACTTATTCGTCTGGACAGCAGACTGAGTAGATGGCACCACCCTCGGTGGTAAGATGTTATGTGTATTTATTTAAACTCTACTAGTTAATTCTAAATTTTCATCTGAGCATATAAAATGAACTCATGCAATTTATATGCAAATTTTGTGATCCATTTCCACTTCTCCAGAGGAAAACCCTATAGGGGCTTCTATTCTATTTAAGCATCAGAGCTGACGTGTTCACACTGAATCAACTGAACAAGGTCTGCTGCCTCCCACTCCCAAAAGGTCCAAAGACATCACTGTTAAGAAGGATAACAGGTAAAACTCTTCCAGAGATAAGTTTGAGAATCACCCCAAATGTAGGAAAGGAGTGGATAACAAAGAGGATCTTATTAAAAAAGTAATGGGAGGGGCAGGTCCTTCTAGGTCGCATCATGTTCTTTGTAGAATTCTTTTCCCACTAATGACTCTACTGTTTGAACAGCTAGACAATCGTTGACCTGTGGCTGTTCTAAAACAGCAAGAGGTTTATTTTATTTTATTGCATATGACATTATTTTAAAATTGTTGGCCTTTTTATGCTACTTTGTGGTTTGTCTGTGAAGATTCTCAATCATCCAGGTGAGGTTATCTGGAAGTTGAGTTATGGCAACTGGACTTTGTTTCTTGAGAGGCCAAAATGTCAGACTGATGAAGCTTCTTGAATAGAAAGAGAAACATTTCAATCTCTCAAGAAAAGGAGTCCAGTCGCCATAACTCAGCTTCCAGACACTTTGTGCTTTGGTTTTTTTTTCATTCTAGAAGACTCTGACTTAAAACTAGAAAATTCACATGGGAATAAGAAGGCTAGGGTAGTATAGCTAGTTTCAATACATGTTGAAATAAAAGGAACCCATTGCCTCTCTCTAATTGTGGGAAGAGGAATTTTAAGGCTTCCCCTGCCTCCTCATTTTAAGAAGAATGCAACCCCACTTTAGCATGCAAGGCCACAGCACGGCTGCTAATTATAACACCCTTTGGACATTATTAATTCCTAGGAGATTACGGGTTGTAGGTGCCACTGCAAGTTAAGTCGCTGAGCCACTGGGCCTGTTAATCGATGGATATATGTTTATGGACAAGCGCTGGCTCCTAGAGTCAGAAATGACGTGGACTTGATTGTCAGGGGGAACCTTTACCTTTACCTTTAATTGCTAGGATTGCTGTAACCTGGAAGTGACTTGGTGGCACATAACTATAACAGGAGCGAGACCCTTCACTCCTTATGCAGAACTGTGAGGCAATATCAGATAAGATAAATCTTTATTAATCCCACATCAGGGAAATTTACTTGTTATACATATATTTAAAAAAAAACAAGCATGAACGGTAGGTGCACAAAAAGTGTAAAGTGAGGAAAAAACACGGATAATAGAGATTAGATAAAAATTTTAAAAATCCAATATACAAATATACACTATAAAATTTGGATATAAAAATAATGTGAAAAGAGAAAGAAACTACAATATACCCCCATATGAATAGCAGGTTGGACTGTATAGTTGTAGAACCTAACAGCGGGGGGGGGGGGGAGAGACCTGCAGTAGCGCTCCTTCCCGCACTTGGGATGTCTGAGTCTGCCACTGAAGGAGTGCCACTGAAGAAGTGGCAGACTCAGCTGTGGACAAGAGGAGGAGATCAGGAGTGAGACATCCCCTTCTTCAGTGAGCCCTTTATGAGAGGAATGAGCCTGAGTGAACAGATTGGAGCTGGGACATGAGCCACGGACATTGGGAGAGGTATCAGAGGAAGTGGACCAAAGACAGAAAGGATCTTGCTTTGCTGACAGAAGAGGGGGAGGGGGATTGGAAGGTGGAGTGGGTTATTTTCGAGGTGAAGAAGAGCAGGAAGAGGGACTGAAGTGTCCCAATGGAAGAGAGGGAACTGGACCCTCTAGAATGGACAGCCTATGCATTCCAGAGAGGAATGGACAGCCTATGCATTCCAGAGAGGAAGAAGTCCTTGCCAGCTAGTGGATTTGAGGGAGTCAAAAGAGAGAGAGAAGGCAATGGAATGAGCATATCACCATTGCTGCAGGACTTTGTGTCCAGGACATGGGCAGCCAATGAGGAAACCAACCCATCAGGAATGATTTGGAGGAACTTAGCGATGTTAAAGGAGACATTAATTCCATTAATTTAAATGTTGGGAAAGACTGAGCGTGTGAATGATTTGGACCCTGTTGGTCCCACAGATGTTATGTTTCCTACATTTGAAGAATGTTTAAATAAAATTGCATTTCCAGACAATCAATCTCCTGTCATGGAGGGATCAGTGCAGAGGAACCGCAAACAGTTGAAACCTGAACCTGATCACAACACCACAGTGAATAGACTTCCATGCCACCATAGTTTCATGGCTGTTCATTCATTGTTCTTTAGTAAACCCTTGAGAAACTACGCTTCATTTCACCTCCCACCTCTGTCAAATGTTATTGTGCCAGCCTTCTGGAGTTAGGTGACAATAACAGCCATTAGCTCAGCAGCGACTATGCTCTCCCACCATCAAGGAGTTTGTTTATGTAGCAAGGGCAGTTGTTAAAATACATAAACCTGCTTGTTTCCTGATTACAACTTGTACAACAATCTGGCTCCTTCTCTCACCTCTCCTTCAGAATGGAAGGCTTTTTACAAGTCAGCCTCTTGTTCACCTGTTGGTTGAGCCTGTGTGTGTGTGTGTGTGTGTCTGTCTGTCTGTATGTCTGTCTGTCTGTCTGTCTGTGTCTGTGTCTGTGTCTGTGTGTCTGTGTGTTTAGTACTTTCCACAGAAGCTAGAGGAGAGGCAATTTTAGTATCATTCTTCCCTAAACATGCTAGTCAGCCGTTTACCACTCGTTCTGATGTGGCTAATTGCAGCTCCAAAACCAAAACAACCATAAGCACAAATATTGTGCTGGATACACAAGAGCAATAAAAATATCATTCAAAGGGTGTGAGACCAAACAGCAACAAAGGATCCCATTTGGTTGCGCTTTTGGAGTGCACCCATTTGGAGCAATCTCTCTGAAAGCAACCATTCCATTGGCACAGGAAATGCTTCAGTCCAGCTCCAAAAGTCGTAGCCCTGTCATTGGACAAAAATGACCAGGCTAATTCCCAGTCTTCTGCACATTGTGCAATCAATGGGGAAGAGCTCATGTCAGGCTGTGTCACAGATCTCTAACTGATTGCACCATAACTTTAACAGATTAAACATAGCATCTGTGGGAAGTAGTTGGGTACCCAGCCTCATGTTGAACTTTATCTCATGCTTCTTGGCAAGTGCAGAAGCAGCACAGTCTCTTCTCTCCTTCCAAAACACGTCTAAAAGGTCTATAGGGGGAAAGAAGCATAAGTGAGAGCTTGTATAGGGTGGCATCAAGTAGCCTCTCCAGTTCCAGTGGGGGAGAGGGGGAGCCATACACTCCTGAATGACTAGGGTAGCCACTGGTACCCCAATCTGAAAGTAAGATATATTATTTTTATTTCCTGTAATAGAAATGAAACCCCAGTCCCTTTATGCAACAGACTCTACCCCAGCCTTTGGGCACTGTTCTGGTTCTCTGCTTGCAAATTAGTTTGAGGAAACCTTCAAAAATGTGGAACCCTCCTTCCAGCTTGGGTTTCCTCCTTCAAGCTGTGTTTCCTCATCAGAGGATTTATTCCACTGCATGTGAAAAGCACCTACTTAGATGCAACATGTAGTGTATGAAGACATAGGCAAGGACAAGAATCATGGGTGTGCAACTAAACCAGGAGCAGGAGTGGGGAGGGAACCCTTGCCTGATACCTCAGTGGGAAAGCTCCCAGCCTGAGCTCATGATCAAAGAAAAGTGGGGCTGCCCCACTGTTTGTGGACTTTTTCTGTGCTTAACTGGACATTGTAAAAGAAGAGTCCTTACCACTCAGGGCAGGAATGAGGAGAGCCTCCTATCATTTATCAGGTGTAAGATTAAGTGGGGAAAACAGGGAGTTGTATTTATTTATTTCATATGGTATAATAGAGGATAGCATTATTGTGTAAGACTTCA
Source organism: Phrynocephalus versicolor (assembly GCA_023846285.1). Taxonomy (NCBI): domain Eukaryota; kingdom Metazoa; phylum Chordata; class Lepidosauria; order Squamata; family Agamidae; genus Phrynocephalus; species Phrynocephalus versicolor. The sequence goes on from JAHTLZ010000010.1 coordinate 69,405,268, forward strand.
CAAAGATAATATAAAATATGGAAAAATGGGAAATATTTTAAAAAATAAAATATGCAATATTTTTAAAATGTGCATTATTAATAATGAAGTTACTACAGCAGTTAAGCCTAAGGCCAGACAGCTATATCATTTAACCATTGAGAAGCAAGGTAATGTAATTGTTGCAGGAATCCAGGGAACCTTTTAAAGAGGCATTCCATCTGAATGTGGTGGAAACTTAGTGGGACCTGCCCACCGTCACCATTGTAACTGTTGGCCAGTCCCTGCTTATGTTTCTAATATTAGCACCTGCCATGATTACTTAGTTCCGATGTGGTTAAGCTCTCTCCAGACTTTCCTTGGGCTGTCAAAGTCATAAGGATGTTGTACTGGACTGAACATTACATTAAACAGAACTGGATCAGAAGTTGCCCATTCCTGACACCATGCAGCTTTAATGTTGAAATCTTCTCTGGCTAGTTTGCTGCCCAAATTTCCATGGCGGGTTCTTCTGACATTTGAGTGTAAATATTTGATAATGACAGTCCTTGTAATTGTCCATTTGCCTCACATTTGTGCCACTCCCTTCAAGCTGATTGTCTTCTAATATGTGGGGATGACATGTTAGACAGGATTGTCTTCTAATATGTGGGGATGACATGTTAGACAGAACCAGAAGTCATTGAATTAACAGTTACTGGTATTAGCCTCATGGTTATACTCAGTGTTGAATGTTTTTGTGTATGCACTGTTTTGCCACACAGGGCAGCAGTACTCAGCCACTGAATATACCAAGGCAAGAGCTGATGTCCTCAGAACTGTGGCACTTGCTCCCTAGCTGGTGCCAGAGAATCTGTAGAATATTGTTCTTGGTTTTCCTTTCATCCATGATTTTTCTTAAATATTCCCCATAATACTTTGGTTTGTAGTTGGACTTTAGCAGTCAATTCCTAATTTCCACTTTTGGTGTACTGCTGCCCAAGTGAAAGCAAGTGGCCTCAGCTTTGTTAATGCCTCAAATTTTCAAAAATCCTATCCATTCCCTTTACATCATTTCTGAGAGTTATTTCGGTGGTATCAAAGTCTTACCACAGATTGTTTGATCTGTGCAATGTAATCAGCATAAATAAACTTTGTTTTGCAGCAGTGTTGGTAAATCAGATGTATAGATAATTAGATATTAAAGAGTAGTGGAGCCAGAACAGAACCTTGTGGCAGGTACTTCAGTGTCTCTATTTGTAAGAAATGCATAAAAGCACAATAGGTTTGATGTCCTCCACAGATTTCCCCTCTTTGTCAGGTTTTAAAATGGCAACAACTTTTGTTCTTTTAAAAATTGTTGGCAGTCTTTCTGTTCATAGGATTAAATGATTAAAAATCTGTCTGTTATTTTTGACTCCACTAAAAATTCCATAAGCCAGAGTATAGTGTGTGATCCACAGTGCTTCAGGAATTTATGACAAACTTAATCCAGGCCAGCTGGTTTCTCTGATATTATTGCTTTCAATGCTTCAGCAATTTCAATGTGGAGAATTCATCTGAGGTATTAATTTGGGATGCTAGTTTGTTGGTTCTAGCTCCCCCCTTTTGATTTCACTAGTCTTATTTTTGTTTGTTTGCTGCATTTTCCTTGTAGGATTACAAATTCTAATTGCTACGTCATTAGGGCCAATGTGGCTGGCATTGCAGATTGGTTTCATGGAACTCTCTCCCAGTTTTGTAAGCAAGGATGAAACATTTTTTACTGGCATGTTGGAAACTCATTTATTCCACAAAACCATGTCATTTGTCTCCCCTGGCAGAGTCTAACCACTGAAAGAGTTCATCAGCAATTTCAGGCTTTTGGTTTTCCACATATGGGTTAAATAACTCTGTGTATTCTCAGCTCCACCTTTGGACGTATGTTTTTTCTATAGCCCCTTGAGATATGCTTCTTAGCTACTGATAGTAACAATTCCACAAATCATTTATAGTTTTCTGTCTTAGGGGGAACCCATTGGGTATTGGGGCCAAGTTCAGCAGCAAAATTCTTCTCATTTGGCTTTTTGGATGTTCCAAAAGACTTAGGGACCAGTCTTACTATTGGGATCTAAAGTCCAGCACTTAACACCACACGTATGTGCTGGCATTGAAAAAAATATGAGAGTACTCTTTTGTTGCAGTGTAGACTAATCTCCTTATTGTCCACCCCAGGCAATGGACTTAAAACAAATACAGTGGACCCTTGTATAACAGACAGCTTGTATAACATAAAATTTGTACAACATAAAAAATTCCGATGATAGGGGAAATTTGCTTAACATAATCGCCTATGGGGAAAATCCATACAACATAAAAATGGGATTACTCCATTTTCAATGCATTCCTATGGGAATTTGTATAAAGGAAAATTTGCTTAACATAATTTCATTTGGAACAAATTAATTCCTTTATACGAGGTACCACTGTAAACAAATAATCACAAGGATCTCCCAGCATGACAAATCAGGATGGACACCAAAATTAATCAGAGACTCATTTGTTGGATATTACACATTTAAAAGCAGGGCACCATAAGATAAGTGTTTCTGAATGAAATAAAAAGGGGGAAGCTGTGTGGCTGTCACAAAATACAAATGCAAGGCTGGGCTAGTCTTGCATTTGTTTCTGAATGGTTTCTCTTTTAAATGGTACCTCATAACTAATGGATCCATACAATCACACATCTTTTTTAAAAAATCCATTAATAAAACTTTAACTTCTTCATGAATCTTTGGTCTAATATATATTTTCCATCTCAGGTTGACCTACCCTAAGGAAAGGGTTTGGAAATTCTGGGATCCTCTTGCCCTAGATAGTTCTACGTGAGGAAAGGTTCTGCTGGAATTTGTGTGTAGTGTATGTATAAAGTACAGTGGACCCTCGTATAACAAACAGTTTGTAAAACATAAAATCTGTGCAACATAAAAAATTCCAGAGATAGGGGGAAATTGCTTAACAGAATCGTCCATGGGGTGAATCCGTACAACATAAAAATGGTCATGATTAGGGTTTGCTCTGTTTTCAATGCATTTCTATGGGAAATTTGTATAAAGGAAAATTTGCTTAACTAAATTTCATTTTGAACGAATTAATTCCTTTATACAAGGTACCACTGTACTTAAATGTCCATATTTAAAAGCTAGGAAATTCAGTCCTTCTGAAAACAAAACTTTACCCACCCTTCAGCTGATGAATATGGGATATTGTGCTTCTTTTATCTGTGATTTTAAAAGCCAGGAAATGCTCCAATAATGCTGCACAAAATCATGCCCACATTGCCAGCTGGAAAAAAAAGGATAACAAATTTTACATAGCAATGGGCAGCCTGAATGTTGATGAAACTAATGGCTGCAGTCAAGATTGTCTACAGGATACCCTCTTGTGCTCACTACCATTCACACTTGTTAACAAAAGAGGATGGCGGTTGACAAATGCTTTGTGTTTGGATGAGAAGTGGTTAAGTGACGGGGGAAAGGAGTCAGCTTCTCAGATTTCCCCTTGCTTGGTGTCACTTTGTAAACGGTAGCTCATTTGTATCAGCACTTTTATTTGTTGCTGGTACGAGACGGATACCTTGAGCACAGCACAGCACTTCAAGGCAATGAATATCCTTGCTGGAATTGCCTGTAGATCTCTGCCTCAGACATCGGATATAATAGTTCTTATGTGTGGCCCTGGAGTCTTCATTGTGCTTCTGATTATGGTGTAGAAGAAAAGGTGTAATTAGGAAAGAGAAAGGGATATTTCTCCTTCTTTTACCCTGGCTGTAGTTAGACATATTGGACTAATCTGAAAAAAGAACCAATAGGGACTACAGTAGGTTTTAGAATGACATTTTCTTTCATGCCAAACATTTTGTTAGGATATGGTAAAGAGAGCATTCTCTAGCAGCAGGAGGAGAGAAACTGGAGTAGAAACAAGTGTTGGTGAATTAATGAGTGTGTTTACATTATTTTTGTCCTGCCCCGTCTTTCAAAAAGCAATTCAAGCCAATAAAAGTCTGTCTGTTATAATGGCTCCACTAAAACAACACGTTTTCACTGTTTTTGTTCCATTTTGTAGTTTGTTTGTATTTCTCCTGTAATCCACTCACAGAATATTACACGATGAGCTGCCAGATAAATGTAGGGAGTAAATTAGAGTCAAAAAATCCATACTATTCTTCTTAGTAAGTTGTTTAGGCAAACAGGCTTATTATGAATGTAGATAAAGGTAAAGGTTCCCCCTGCACATGTGTGCTAGTCGTGTCCGACTCTAGGGGCGGTGCTCATCTCCGTATCCAAGCCGAAGAGCCAGTGTTGTGCAAGTCCATAGCCATGTGCTGCAAGGAAACACTGTTTTACCATCCCGCTTTTTACGGTGGTACCTATATGGATGGCGAACCTGCATTAATGACAGTATTAGTAAGAAAATGTTTCACTGCATGGTACTCATCTCTTAACCATTATGAGAGAAATGGGTTGATTTAGCAGAAATTATATTGCTCATGAACTTTAATTCCAGCTGGCCACCACCAATGTCCCATGTAATTGATGAATTGCCGTGTATTGACCTACAGAGGTGCTGTGTCTTGCTTGGAAACTGTGAATTGCTCTTCCCCAAACAGCACCTGAATTGGATAGTAACTTCTGAATGCAACACCTTTATGTGTTTGCATCATTCAAATGTGAATACTCTGGTTAAAAAACGGAGAGTGAGTGAATGAATGAGAGAGAGCAAGGAGGGGAGATTAAATACAATTTTACAAGACCAAAATGTATGGGAAAATAGTATCTCTCTCCCCACCTCCAGTTGCAAAATAGAGCAAAGCAAAGTGTTCTGCTTACATACCGCCCCATACCACTTCAAGTAGTCTCTGGGCAGTTTACTGTTTCAATTACAGTATGCAGGCTACACATTGACTCCCTCCAGCAAGCTGGGTACTCATTTTACCAACCTCCGGAAGGTAACCATGAGCCTGCTACCTGTGATTGAACTGCGGGTCGTGAGTACAGTTTTACCTGCAGTACAGGCATTTAACTACTGTGCCACTGGGCTCCTAGAAAGAACTGGACATGTTTAGCCTTAAGGGAAAAAAAAGATTGACGGGAGATATGATAGTGCTTTTAAGTCTATTTTCGCTTGTCCCAGAATGTAGGGTACATAATGTCCTCAAGTTACAGAAAGCCAGATTTCAACTGAATTGCAAGAAAAACTTCCTAACCATTAGAGCAGTACAATAGTGGAACCAAATATCTCAGAAGGCAGCAGGCAATCCAGCAGCGGACACATTTAAGAGAAATTTTAGACAACCATCAGTCAGGTATACTTTGATTTGGATTTCTGCATTGACCAGGAGAGTTGGACCTGATTACATTGCAGACCTGTTCCAACTCCATTATTCTGTGAATCTATGATTTGGGGAACTGAGATACAAAAATATTTGCTATCTCAACTTCTCTTTGGAAAATACACTTGACAAAATTATCATATAGCCTCAGGACCTACAGCATCAAAAAGACAGAACAAAAGAGGGAACATCTTTGTATACAATTTGCAAATGATGATACTGTATGGATAGAGTAAATTAGGGAATAATCGGAATTGAGAAAAAGTAGAGAAAGAAAGAAAGAAAGAAAGAAAGAAAGAAAGAAAGAAAGAAAGA
>JAHTLZ010000010.1:69411411-69438304 GCA_023846285.1 Phrynocephalus versicolor
GTAGGATAACGAGTGGTGCATTAGAAAAGAAAAATAACTCAACCACCAGACATTATGTGCCGGATGTGGATGAGGTGTGAGAAGAAGTCAGGTCGTTCAAGATGCAGAGGAAAACACATTAGAGCTGAGATAACCGAGCAAAAGCCCCCAAGGGTGTCCCCGCGTGAAATCACCAGGTTTTTCAAAGGGGTCGTACAGAATGAGCACAGAGGGCATAAGTAATTCTGCTTGGAAAATGATAGGAAGAGTTGTAAGAGGGAAGATGGCATAGGACAGAAAGAGAAAGGACAGAAAGGAAGAAGATTGTATGTGACGGAGAGATAGACCAAGACCCACTGCCATCATGTACACAATTACTGGCATGGAAACACTGTCTTCTATCTGTTATTATGATCGACTCTGGACCTTTTTGAATGGAAGGACGTTATAGAGCGTTTAAAAAAACAAAAACAAAAAAATAATCATGGCCACATCTATTAGACCCACAGGCACAGGTGCTGCCTGGAGCAGACCAAAACTCTTTACAAAGAACGTCTAAGTAAGTGGTTGCTCTTTAGGAGTCCAATCCATTGCATCAGGAAGGACTGCAGTGCTAGTACTCAGGAGACATAGAAGTTACTCTTAAACCAAGGTATTACTGTACATGCATTTGAAAATGTAAGCACATGGGTTTTATTCATGCATGCATGCATCTACTCATTCACTGATATCCCACTTTTCCTCCAATAAGTTTCACTTTTCCTCCAATAAGTTCATGGTGTTCTACATGGCTCTCCCACCTGGTCCCAGCCCATTGGTCCTCACAACAACCCTCTCAGATGCATCAGGCTGAGAAAGAAAGAACATCTGACCCAAGATTTTAATGGCTTAGTGTGAGTCAGTATTCTAAGCACTCTGCCACACTTGCTCCAAAGAATAAATGTGTTTTTTCCCCCATCACATTTAAAACAAATACAGTATGGAGACAACTGGTGCATCTGCACTTGTGAAAACGAAGGGATTCACCCATGTCTTATTTTGGCCCCCAATGTGCCACATTGTTAGCTAGAAGGGTGTAGGCTTGTCTTTTGCTGCAATCTTTTTCCACCTAGCAAGGTATTGTCTGAGGTTTTGCGGCAATCAGTCTTGAAAATATTCCTCTCAAATTAGGTACAAAACGCACCATTCTCCTAAACTGAGTCCAAGGTTTCATGAATATAGCTAGAAAAGAGAGGTCTGCTGGGGACTTTGATTTTATTAGAAAAAATGCCATAAAAGAAGCACAGATTGAATATGCCTGCAGCAGGTGTGAACTGCACTGTTGCAGCAGAGGAGTGGTCAAATAAAAAGGTTACCGGGATCCTCCATATTAAGTACAGTATTCAGAGGAGGAAATGGGATGAGATATGAGGACATGTGACCTTTGTGCGCAGCATCCTGACTGGTACTCAGCTCATAAATTGTTCCTCCACCATCACAGCTGTGATGTTAAGACCACTGCATGAACGTGAATGGAAGATAACTAGCACCTGACATACACCTCAGCCACTTGGAAGAAGGAACAGCTTTGTTATTCCCTGGTGGCAGAAGCTGAGCACGGGATACGTGACCTTTTAGCACGGCTCCTTTGATATTTGGCAGCAGGAAATCATTAAGATTAAGATTGTTTGGAAAATGTGTTCCCCCTCACGGCAAGACATTTCTTAAGAATGCCTTCAAGTACTTACAAACGTAACCATGCCAACATGTATTGTTTTGTGTTATATGCGGTCAAGTCCCTCCCAAAGTATGGCAACCCTAATAGAGGTTTCAAGGTAATGTATGTGAAATGCTCAAAGAGCGTTTTACCATTCGGACACACACACACACACACACACACAACACACTGAATAGCTGAGTAGGGAGCTGATTCTTATTGGAGCACACTTTCCATTTCACCACACCAGTACTCAAAACATGGCAGCTGTTTGTCTGAGTTACGCACCCTCGAACAGGACCCCACACAGTTCTCCTTAGCCATCTAGAGACACAAGTCTTCTGGAGAAGCTTCCTCTGAATCTCCTGTACAATCCCTCCAAGTTTGGTGAAGATTATGTTTCCTCAACCCGGCTTAGGTGGGCCCATATTGGCCGTTACTTCACGAGCCGCTCGCTTCGCGGTAAGCCGTCATTTGCGTGCGAACCGACCGCTTCAGTCCGCACGCTCCTCCCTTTTGGCTGCGACGTCACCCCGACCACGCCCCCTTTAGCGTGCTCCAACCGGGGCAAGTGATGCCCCTGGCGGAGGACGGGAATCTCTTCGCTTCGCATCTCGCTTCGCACCCAGCGCCACGTGTGGTCTCAGTTTTTGGCTTTTATTTCAAGTTTTTTTAAAAAATATTCAAACAGGGATATCGATGCATCGCTATATTGTTTCATCGCTTTGCGCTGTTACTTCCTCGCTCAAGTAGCAGCAGCGGCGGCGGCGGCGGCGGCGGCGGGCGCAGGAGGAGCCGCTGCTGCCTCGCCCGGCCAGAGCAGGGCACCCGGGGCAGGCAGCATGCAAGCGGCGGAGGGCGGGCGGCTGTGCCATGCGGGGCTCCCCCCGAGTAGCGGCGGCGGCGGCGGCGGGGGGCTGCCAATGATGCCAGGAAACAAAACACAGGATCGTAGAGTAACCACGCTCTGTCGTGAATGACAGCCAAGCATTGATGCATCGATACACCAGTCCCTTTTTTTAAAAAAAAATCAAAGAACGCGGGAAACGGGGGAAGAACATCAGTGCTTTAATGCGAATGGAGCTCGTGAGGTCATTCTCGATTCGAACGGAAAAGCGGCCCGCGTGAGTACAGGGAAAAAGGGGTGGGGGCGAAGGGAGACCACGTGATCGCCTTCGCATTCAAAGCGAAGGCAATCACGCTGCGAAGCGAAGAGCCTCGTGAAGTGACGGCCTTTGTTGATGTATAAACTCAGATGTCTGAAATTCAATTTTCACTAATTTAGAGGGATGCTAGAGGAGAGTTCGGAGAAGCATCTCTGCAAGTTTGCTGTCTCTAGCTGTCTGGGGGACACTTTCTTGGGGGTGGGGACTTCTTTGAGGGTACATAGCTTGGACCTCAGAACCCCAATCTTCACCTAGCTTACTGGGATTTTATAGTACTATTGGAGGAAGCATCCCTGAAAATTTTGAGCATCTACAGGGGGAGAATTTGTATAGCATTTTAAAGGGCATAAATCAATTTATCAATTTGTCCGCCCTAATTAAATGGCAACACTGATGTCATTTTAATTGGAAGAGTCCCTTTCTATAGAATCCTGGGATCTGTAGTTCAAGGACGTACCTAGAATTCACTGCTATATACTGGGGAATTTATTAGAACGTTTTAGTGGATAATTCAAAGTACTTCACCAAAAAAAACAAAAAACCCATGTCTCCTTAAGAAGAAGTAATAATAGTTAAAGCAGCAGCAAACAATTATAATGGTATGGTGCAGACTGAGCCTTCCTAAAGTTGGGAGTCAGTTGGCTACCATAGGTGTTGCCGTTACTGTTTTACCCAGGGCAGCCTAGGCACAGTCTCCTTGAAATTTCAGCAGCTCACATTGCTGGTCAGTCCTGCCCTCCCATTAGATACGATGAGACCTATCTTTCAGTTTGAGGGTACAGTAGGACCCCAGTGTCCGCTGGGGATTGGTTCCAAGCCTTCCCGTGGATAATGAAAACTGTGGATAAGAGAGAACACCAAAATGTTCTCAAATTGTAATTTTTTAACTTGTAAACCTCCCAGAGTTCCAGATTGGAAGATGGGTGGTATAAAAATGAAGCAAATAAATAAATAAATAAATAAATAAATAAATAAATAAATAAATAAATAAATAAAAGTCCCAAAAACTGCTATTTTGTGATAGTAACTTGTTTTACAGCTGCTGTTTTGCAACTGTTTTGCTTTACAGCTGCTGCTTGTGATGATAGCTTGCTTTACGGTTGCTGTGTTATGACAGTAGCATGCTTTACAGCTGCTCTCTCTTGACAGTAGCTTGCTTTGCGGCTGCTGAATTATTTATTTATTTTTCCTCTGCCAACCGTGGATAACTGGATCAGTGATTAATGAATCAGTTCCGTTCCGGAAGATGGGCGGGATATAAGTGCAATAAATAAATAAATAAATAAATAAATAAATAAATAAATAAATAAATAAATAAATAGTGGATATGGGGGTCCTACTGTATTGTGAAGTAGGAGCACCATTTTCTCTGGTGAAGCACAGAGCTTACACTTGCAGCAACATTAGCCCTCTGTCCCCTCTTTCAGCCTGCTACTTTCACAGCATTATGTAGAACAGCTACTGTTACTCCAATATAGTTTTTGCACTTGGTACAAAGAGAGTGATGCCATCTTGTCACTTACTTCAGTAAGCAAAATACCTTCAGCTACGCAGGTATTAATAAATGAGAATGAGACTGCTTTTGGCAATTTGCCCCGCCGTTTGTATGGTAGTTGGCATAGTTAAAGCTGGTGACTAAGTGGTATACCGCTAATTGAGGGGAAACCTGGTCTTTTCCCATTGACAATGGCTGCTTTTGGTCCAGCTGGCAGGGGTGGTTTATTTGGCACCAATTCACCTCCCCCCTCCCAATTTTCTGAAGTGTGTGAGTGCCTTTCTCGAGAGGCAGACTCAGCATGTCCAACAGTGACCTTGCTGGTAAAGTCTTCCGTGGGGCATGGTGTTACAGAAGGATGGGCAAGATGACAGTTTTAAGAGGACAGTTTTAAATAGTTTTAATAGGGGCTATTTTCCAGCTAGAAATTGAACTGACTGAGAAGAGTAGTGTGGACTCTGGCAACAGAATGATCAGCCCTATGGATATGGGTGACAAGAAGAGTAATTTCACCAGCAGAAACCAGCAAGGACCTGGTCTGAAAAAGCTTTGAAGCAAACCAGGTGTTCCTCTCTGTGTCACCAACCTCTGTGCCTGCTGTCATTTACTCAGGCTCCAAACCCTCACTGCATTTGAACCCCGAGCTATAGTAACCTCTCAGCCTTGGTGAAAAAGCCCATGAAACCTGCACTCATGCTCACCTTCATTCCCTGACATGTCTGCTAAGGCAGAGGTCAAAACTCTGAATGTCCTCCCTTTGGTACCTCTTACGTAGGCACAACAAGCCAAATGCACATGTGGGCTGTCATCCAAATTGGTATGTGTTGTCTGTCCTCTTGAACAATCCCCCAGTCTGTGCAACATCACAGATGCATATGCAGAACAGTATAAGGCAGTTGTACAAATACCACCAGGCTTTCCTCCCTCACTCTGTGCTAGCTGGAGAATTCTGGAACGAATAGTTCCAAAGGTCTTCCAAGCACAGCAGGTAAGAAATGCTGCCAAATATATGTGAAGTATTTCAGGGGTGAATGATCAAATTGATCACTCTAAATACCCATTGAAATACTGAATGAGCAGGGCATTTTATAGTGATATTTGTCTTCATCAAAATAACTTTGCAACTAGAGATGGGCACAAATAAAAAAAATGGCATTTTGTTTGTTGTTTGGAGGGTTCGTTTCGTTTCGTTTCCGTTTTTCGCAAATTTTTGCAAAAAATTGTTTTCGTTTTCATTCGTTTCATTACCATTTCATTACCATTTATTTCATTTTTTGTGATTTTTTTTTTAGGATTTTAAGCAATTCACTCATATTGCAGTAACAGAAACGAAATGCATGACAAAATTTCCGGTGTTTCTGTTCGTTTTGTTTCATTTTAGAGACAAAATTCATTTGTCATTTTGTTGCATAACGAAACGAAAAAACAAAAACAGAAATGAAAAATTGTTCGTTTCGTGCCCATCTCTATTTGCAACACAAATCTGTTCTATAGCCTTGAATTTTAACATTCCGGATGAATATTTTCCCATACTTTTAGCGAAAGATCCTGGAGCACCTATGGCCCTCCAATGTTGCTGGACTTAATTTATAGTTTCTATTTATTTGTCTTATTTATAGGCCACTTTTATCCCCATAAGGGGACTCAAGGCTCCCAACCAAGATATGACCGAGGTCCATCCAGCCTTGTCAGTGACCATGACCGTGAATCTGAAGGGGTGCAGGTTCCCTCAGTCATATCAAGACACACCCTATATACCAAATCCTTATTCATACCATGTGTGTGTTCTGCCATTGAAACATTACTTTACCACATACAAGTCGATCTTGGCTTCAGACTCTTGGTCCAAGAATTACATCTTACAAGCTATATGTGTGTACTGTCACTGTGTAGTGATGCAAACTGTCTCTTGCATTATTCTTTTATTAAAGTTTCATTTTCTCTCTTTCGGGAAATATACAGAGCATAACCTTTTGATACAAGACACCCAGATCTGTAATGGAAGAGAAAATGGCAGGTCCCATTTGTCTTTCTAGTACAATTTATTATCCTACAACTTTGATCATGTCTTCTTTGAGAGAGGAACAATTTCAGACCTTTCTACTCTTGGTCAGTGAAGGCCTTGAGATTAAAGGAACATCCTAAAATCCCAAGACTCGGGAAAACATGCATTCTTTCAAGAATATTCAAAGCGTTCAAGTCAATGCTTGAATTCAAAACATTCAATCATTGTTTTATGTGGCCTATTAACCATTCTTGATCACTTCCTTATCAGAGCTAGAGAAAATCCCAAAAGGAGAATTACGTACACTGAACAATAAAAATTTGTAAATGTAAAAAGGTTAAACACGGCTCGTATTCAGCTGCAGTTGCCTATAATTTGGTTGCTATGACTAAGTTCCAAAGAGTATCACATGAGAGAGTAACAATGAGGACTTTACTACATATGTCTGAACTTCTCTGTTTCTTCCACTTGTTTCTGTGCCCTGATCAGCAGGTGCTTCAGATGTTCTTTGAATAATCAAATTTTTTCTAGAGGGGTAAGTTGGCGTGAGCTATATCAAGATGAGCTCTATCAAGAGCTACTTGCGAATAGGTTGATTCAGATAAGGAGGAGAAAAATCTGTCCTCAGTACAGAGTGCAACCAAATTTTAAACCACTAAGGCAGTATGGTTCTGTCTCAAGTCAAAAGACCCATCATCATCTCTAGGCACGGCAGCCCTAGAAAACTGCCAACGTTATTTTGGATTTCCCCCCACACCGCCTTTCTTTCCAAGTTATTTCAGAACTTTTTTGTGGAAGCTCTCTACATGGGCCTTTAGTGTCTCGGACCTTTCCTCTCTAATCTCCTTATTAACTACAGTATATAGTTAAATGCCACAGTTTTGCTCTGCTTACAAAATGGACAAATTGGAATTACAGTAACCCCCCGCCATTTCACGGTTCAGGTATTGTGGCCCCGCTACATCGCGGAATCGAAGTACCTGCACCGTGGGTGGCAGGGGGCGGTCGGGTCACTCCATGCCACCCCCCACACCTCTGAGAAGCCTCAGGGGTGCGTGGGAGGGTGGCGGCGGCGATCACATCGCTCTCCGTCGGCCCCCCCGGGCTCCTCTGAAGGGCCTCGGAGTCACTCGGGAGGGCTGCGCAGAGCAAATGCATCGCTCTCTGTCACCCCCCCCCCCGGGCACCTCCGAAGGGCCTCGGAGCCGCTCGGGAGGGCTGCACGAAGTGAACACGACACTCTCCGTCGCCCCCCGGGTGCCTCCGAAGGGCCTCGGAGCCACTCGGGAGGGCTGCGCGGAGCGAACGCATCGCTCTCCGTCGCCTCCCCCCGGGCACCTCCAAAAAGCCTCGAAGCCGCTCAGGAGGGCTGCAGGGAGGGATGGCACCACTCTCCGTCGCCCCCCCCCCGGGCACCTCCAAACACGTCACTCCGTGCTGTCCCCCACGCTCCTCCGAGGCTTTTGGGACAGGCACACAATCCTCCCGGCCCCCAACCCCCCACCACTTCCGCATATCATGGATTTTCATGGGTCGCGGGTGGGGTGGGTCCATAACCCCCACGATCAGTGGGGGATTACTGTATCTTTTTGCTGGCTGCTTAACGGAAAGGTTAATTTGAATTGGTTCAGCCCTTTTTGATCCCATTTTTTCTTCCTTTCTCTGCTGTTTGTTTGGGGAGGTCTACTTTTTCAAGCTGCAATGATAGTAATGGGCTTCCCCTCCCCCACCTGATTAGTTGTGATACACTCTAATAAAGATGGGAAGGTATCTGTAGGTGGTGTTTTGGGTGAGTCAGTTGGGGTATTGTGTTCAGGCCTCAAAGGGACATGCAAAAATGAAGCATTGTGATTTTAATGTGGGGGAATCAGGTTCTAATCCTGAATCCCATCAGGTTATGTTGAAGTCCCTTTTGTTGTTGTTGTGAAGCAAAATTGCAGTGGTGATAATTCTATCATTGACAGGTATGAATATGTCACTTAAATCACCTTTTCCTTCTCACCCATTACTCTTTTTCTTCCCTTTCAAGTAATACATGCAGAAATTACTTCATCTCTATTCACATGTGATATTAAACTATTGGCATGATAAACTGTGACCAGAGGTGAAGTAATACTTCCATTTATACTGAAGCAACCCTTTATATTGCCCGTAATAGAATGAGGAAAGATACCAGCCTCCCCACCCCCACCCATCCCCCCACCGGTGCGAGCATTCATTTCAGGGTGAGGTTTGCTTGTTCTCCATTTTTGTCTTGTTCTCCCTGACTTAAGAATCATTTTTGGAACTGGTTTACACATTGTTGTCCAGGGTGGGCACATTTTGAGAAGAACTTTAAATATCCCAGAAAGAGACACCTCTCTCCTAGAACAACACATTTCCTGCACAGTGCTTTGAAAAGAACCCCAAAGATCAAACAATTTATTTCTCTACAGCTTTTATGAAAGTATTTTAACTTTACATAGAGTGAAGTGTGCAATGTGCAAACAGATAATTAGCAAAGACCTTCTGTTGGCTTGATGTCAAAGACCCACAGTTAGACGTATGAAGAGTCTCTGGTGGGAGGAGGGGCAAACTACTCCGAGGCACCTTTTAAAGATTAACAGGACAGTTGTGGGGTATATGGAGGGAGACTCTGGCCTCTTTCAAATATGATGGCAACATATCCATGCAAGTGCTTCCATAACACGCCTGGGGGCTTCAGAGGATTCCGCTTCTTCAAGAAGCAAGTGAAGCTCCCAGTCAATTGGATACTCTCTCTCTCTCTCTCTCTCTCTCTCTCTGGATGACACAGGGCAGGTGAGGGGCACTCAACAAAGTAGTGATAAGATGACTTTTCGGCACAGCCTGAAAGTTACACTAACAGAACAGAAAATACATCAGACAATAAATAAGGATGCTGAAACACCATAAAACACCACACAAAGTCTATGTCAAACCCTGTGAAAATACTGTCACCTAAAACATATACTGTATTTACAACTTCTACAAGTCTTCCCCCCTCCTTTTTCTCTCTCACTTGTAGAAAAAGTGTGAGGTGTGTTAGTATGAGTCTAAGCGGCCTTGGCCTTATCTCTGAGACCATATGGTGACAGAGGAATGCAAGTGATAATGAATTGGACAAATTTGTCTTAGTCTAATAGCACACTTTCAAATGAACTGACAGTGAATTATCTTAAATGTGACGAGGAGAGGGGACTTCAGTTACATTCAGCGATCTGCCGCCTTCAGAAGAGCCCTTTGTACTGGATCTAAGAATGTGGCCATTGCTTCTGCCAGGTACAGTATATGGCAGAATGGTGCTCTTTACATATGTGCAATTTTAATCCACCTTCATAAATCTAGATCTAAGTGTACAAATAACCTAAATGCCACATAGCTAACTGCTTTGCCAAGCTTACTCTGTTTCAATTCTGGTTTTAGGGTGGTTTTGTTCATTGTCTTTTAGGGTGGTGTTTGATCCTTCTTAGTACAGTATTTGTATGCTTACGGTTTTTAGTTTTAAATATTGCCTTCTAATGATGTAAACACCACCTAAATCCTTTTTAAGAAGAAAGGCAGGGTAAAAAAACAAACACAAGAATGAATGAATGAATGAATGAATGAATGCTGGGTTTTAGTGTAGAGAGTACACTCAAGTAATATCACTTGTACAATTTAGTAAGTGACGATGGAAGTCTTCAGATGGAAGACGACGAAAACCATGAACATTAGGGTGGATGGTTCATCTGATAAATGTTTTTGTGCTACATTTTCAGCTAAGTTTTTGTATTCTGGATTACAGATGGGCACAAAACAAAAAAAATGGCATTTTGGTTTTTCGTTTGTCGTTGAGAGGTCTGTTTCGGTTCGTTTCCATTTGTCGTGAATTTTTGGAAAAATTTCATTACCGTTTTTTGTTGTTTTTTTTTGTTTGTCGTTTCTATCCGCTTTTTGCACAATTTTTAAAGCATTTCCATGCACAGGCATCCCCCAACGCCCCAGACCAGAGGGAAAACACACAAAAAAAATGGATGCTGGCAGAGACACAGTATAGACTAGGTATGCAGGGAGGCTGCAAAGGCAGCGGTGGGCGTTGCCCAGGGTGCAAGGCAGCCGCAGAGTGACTGTACTGCGGGGCAAGGGAGGGTACTCACCGAGAGGTACGCAGCACGCACGCACACAGGGAGGCTGCAGGACTGAAGCTAGAGTCACAGAGACAGCAATCCCACCCTAACTCCCACCAGAGACTGCAAGGAGGATGGGGGCTTCCAGACCTTTTTATGCCCTCTGTGGCTGCCAGACCTGCCCACCCAGCCTGCAACCTTGGCATGCTATTGGTTGAACATGATCCCATCACATGGCTTGCCTGCATTTTGTGGCTGGTGCGACATCCATTTTAAAGGGAAAAGAAAAATACATCACGATGGGAGAAGACAAAAACAAACGTTTTAAGGACCCCAACCCCCCTGGTAGGTATTATCAGACAATATAAATAATTATCGCTGCGTTTTTTAGGATGTCCAGGGCGTTTTTTAACATTTAAAACAGCTCATTTCATTGTGCGTCGCCATTAACGGAAATGAAACGTAACGACCACAATTTTCGTGGTTCTGTTCATTTCGTTGCATTTTCATCACAATTTTCGTTTGTCGTTTCGTTACGTAACGGAAACGAAAAATGGTAACGGAAACGAAAAAATGTTGGTTCCGTGCCCACATCTATTCTGGATCTCTGTGTTGCCAGACTTCTCTATTCTCTTGAAGAGGGTCTAATCTTTGACATGGAAGTTTCAAACATGTTTTTCCCCTTCCTTTTTCTACACTTCTCTCACACAGCCATAGCTGTAGGCCTTGTGCTATTTTTTCCAATCTTTTTGGAAGATTTTCACCTTCAGCTCGCATCCATCACTAGAAAGGTCTTTTGAGTAATATCTCTCTGCTCTTTGCCCCTTCTTTATGTCCACATAGTTTGCAGACATGCTACCTTCATGCCTCATAGTCTTGTGCCAGGAGATGGCCATCATCCTCCCTTCATCTTGTCCACACTCACTCTGACTCAGCTCCCAGCCACTTCACAATTTGGGAAATTGACAGCAGAAGGAGCTGGATGAAACACGGTCTCTGTAGATGCATATTCCATTTGGATGCAAGGAACACATCCAATGGTATACCAAATCTTAATCAACCTCATTTATCCCATAACAACCTCCACCCACATGAGCCTGCTTAGCTCACCATATGGAACTTGTAATTAAAACAGGCATAAGCATATAATACTGTACACACATTGTGGTCAACTTTTATCTGCCTAAAGAAGAAGTGCCTTTGGGAGAGGGGTGTCTAGTTGTTGTTGTTGTTGTTGTTGTTGTTGTTGTTGTTGTTGGTGGTGGTGGTGGTGGTGGTGGTGGTGGTGGTGGTGGTGGTGGTACTGCTGCTGCTGCTGCTGTTAATTTGGATGCACATATTCAGATTTCAGGGCCTTCTCAAAATGCAGCTGGTGGCAATAAGGCCAGGGTTTCCCCAAAACAAAAGCTGGGGCACTTTTGGCAGTTTTCAGCTGAATGACCAGTATGTCTACTGATCTTTTCATAAGGAATGAATCTGGAAGTTGAGTCACAGCAACTGGACTTCTTTTTCTTGAGAGATTGAAACGTTTCACAGCTCATCCAAACAGCTTTCCTCAGACTGACAAAGCTGTTTGGATGAGCAGCGAAACGTTTAAATCTCTCAAGAAAAAGAAGTCCAGTTGCCATGACTCAACTTGCAGATAAACTCGCCTGGATGACTGAGAGTCTTCACAGACATAAGGAATGAAAAACTACTTAGGCGTAGTTTTTTACTGTCTCTGTACTCATACATGTATGTAAAGCAAGAAGGGGGAGGGGATTCGTATGCAACATTTCTCATTCTCTCAGCTGGCACTTAATTTATAGCAGCAAATGTGACGATGTGATGAAATCTTATTTTTCTGCCTGTTTTCTTTTAGGTGAAATGGGCTTTGTCTTTAATTGCTCCACTTTTCAAACCATCATTCCTCCACCATCAGTTTCCACCACTTATAGAGACACCCCCATGGGACTGATATTCTGGACGGTTTCCACAAAATCCACCCCACACCAATATCATTCATTTCCTCTTTGTCTCTCAACTTATAGCTTGAGCTGGATGAGTGCTGCCTGTGTGTGTTTGAGTGGCTGAGAATGGTTCTTTTTTTTTTCAGCCACATCTCCAGGAATCTCCCAGCAAGCAATGAAAATGCTGGATGTTTCCCAAAAATGCAATTTGCAGGCTCTGTTTTAATAGGCAGCTATGGAGACTTGGAGAGCATTTTTTTCCAAAAAAAAAAATATGTCATTAAAATGAATTATTATATCGTTGACATATAACTGCTGGATAGCTCAGTGGCTTAGGCATCTTGCTGCATTGGTTGAGAGTTCAATTCCCCACTTTGTGTCCTTGGTGGGGACCAGATTTTATGATCCATTGGATCCCTTGGTTCTGCTGTATCTTTATACCAGTGTCATCTTCCAACTCTATTATTCTATCTCAGTGAACACGAAGCTTTGTGCTGCTTTTGCTGAATGTAGAAGTATCATTTTTAGGATGACTACTGTTATTCTACCTTTTTATCCTTCTCATAGGGATAGGAAAGGGATGGCGAACTTTTTTGACAACGAGTGCCCAAACTTGGTGATGGGGACAGCGGCGGCAGGGGGGTAGGGATCGGCGGCAGCAGGGGACAGGGGTGGGGGCGAGGGCAGCAAGGGTGACAGCGATGGTGGCGGGGTCAGGGTCATCGGTGGCGGGGGGCAGGAATGGGGGTGATGGGGTGGAGGTGGGGGGCGGAGGAGGAGGAGGAGGAGGAGGAGGAGGTGATGGGGACGGCGGTGGCATGGTTTATTTATTTATTTATTTATTGTTATATTTATACCCCGCTTATTATCGTCGAGATCTCTAAGCGGCTTACAGAGCCAGAATCGGCAAACATAATCACAATTGAAAGACACACAATACACAAATCGACTAAACACAGTTAAAACCTGATAGCATTCCTGAAGCTATCTGATAAATTATTATTTAAAACTTAGCGATGGCGGGGTGTTAAAAAAAAAAGAAAGAAAACTAAGAATCGCCGAAGGCCTCCCGGAAAAGGTAGGTTTTTAAAGCCTTCCGGAAGGCCAGCAGGGACTCTGCAGAGCGCACTTCACTGGGGATGGAATTCCAGAGGCTAGGGGCCACCACCGAGAAAGCCCGGGTCCGAGTACTCGTCCTCTGGGCTTCTCGGGGTGTGGCGACCCGAAGCAAGTGCGCTCACGCCTGCCGAACGGGACGGGCTGAGATGGATCGCTGAGCGATACGCTCTGCCAGGTAATCCGGTCCCAAGCCATGGAGGGTTTTATAAACTAAAACCAAGACCTTGAATCTAATCTGGGCTGCAACGGGCAACCAATGCAGGCGGGCCAGAACTGGGGTGATGTGTTCATACCGACGCACACCTGCCACCAGCCTGGCCGCCGCATTCTGTACCCGCTGCAGACGCCGGAGAAGAGTTAAGGGCAACCCTATGTAGAGGGCGTTACAGTAGTCGAGCCTCGAGATCACCAGCGCTTGGACCACTGTTCTCAGAGAGTTCGCGTCCAGGTACGGGCGGATCTGGGTGATCCGACGGAGATGGTAATAGGCAGACCTGGTCACCGACACCACCTGGGACTCCATGGTGAGCGCCGGGTCCAGGAGCACGCCCAGATTCCGCACCCTCTCCGCAAGCTGGAGGGAAACTCCCCCCAGACATGGGAGAGGGCCACCGTACCCAGATGGCGAGATCCCAAAGAACATAACCTCCGTCCTCTCGGGGTTGAGCTTAAGCCTGTTCGCCCTGGTCCAAGCCAGTACGGCCCCCAGGGTGGCGGCGGGGGGCAGGGGGTGAGGATGGCAAGGGCAAGGGCGGCAGCAGCATCGGTGGTGGAGGCGGGGGTGGCAATGATGGTGGTGGGGTGGCAGAGGTGGCAGCGGGGTCATTGGTGGTGGCGGCAGGGATGGCGGCAGTGGGGCAACAGGGGCAGGGGTGGCATCAATGGGTTCAGTGGTGCATGCAGTGGCCATGGAGGCGGGCCCAGGAGAGCCTGCAGCTGCCTGATGCCCCGCTCCCGAAGCCCCACAGAGCCTGGAGCCCAGCAACTTGGCCTCTTCCCCTCCTGCTTCTTCCCTACTCCTGTTCCTCCACAAATTCCTCATGGCTGGTCCAGTGGAGGGGGAAGTAGGGGAGCAGGGAACATGTTGCATGCCAGGCAAAAGCTCTCAGCATGCCACCTTTGGCACGCATGCCATAGATTCTCCATCCCGGGGATAGGATATTGGCCAACCATCAAGACCATCATTTATTTGATCTCAGGCTTTATACTCATCAGGACAAAAACTGCTGCATTGTAGTTATTTATTTAAAGTTCTTATAAGCTGCCTTTCTCGTAAAACGTATCCAAGGTAGCTTGCAGTAATAAAAGAGGCAATATTGAAAGCTGTAATTATAAGTTATTATTAGAGATGGGCACTACCAGAAAAAAATATTTTTCGAGTTGTTGTTTTTCGGGACGGGTCCGTTTCGGGTCATTTCCATTTGTCGTGAAATTTTTCAAAAATTTGTCGTTTCGTCGTGTCGTTTGTCGTTTGTCGTTTCCACCACGATTTAGCGTGATTTGACTTCCCAGAGCATGGGGTTAAGGGGTAAGGGCTAGGCTTAGGGTTACGGTTAAGGTTAGGGTGGGTTAGTGGGCTGCACCTCTGGGTGCCTCTGGCCCACTAAGAACGACAGTGTACTGGCATATGGGTTAGGGTTAGGGTTAGGGTTAGCCTTAGGGTTAGGGTTCGTGGGCTTTTTATGCCCTCTCTGGCACATCCAGAAGTCTCAGTCAAAACCTGGCCATGCGATTGGTGGAATGGCTCCAAAAATTTGCATGGTCCCATCCCATGGCCAGCCCATCATTGCGCGTGTGCAGGTGTAAAAAAATAAAAATAAAAATAAAAATAAAATAAAATCAATGGAGACGTTTTATTGCAAGAAAAACCCACTGCTGCTACTGTAAAAATTCAAGCATTTAAAATAGCTAATTTTCGCATGTTTCTGTGGTGCTTTGGTGGGTTTTTGGACCACGATTTCAAAAAAAATATTGCGGTCACCATTTTGGATCCCCCCGCACCGCATGGCAAATGGAGACGACGAGACTGATCCCCCCCCCAGCCTGGTACGAGCACCAGCAGCCCAGGACAGGAGAGGGGGGAAGGCCGGGGACCCCCCCAGAAACCACCCCTCTGGTTGGTGCCCTCAGACAGGCATATTTTCGCATGCTTTTTTTGGCCGGGAATCAGGATTTTTTTTTATTTTTAAAACTTTTTTTCTGTGCCGCTTGGCATTGCGCGATGGCTGCACGATGCCATGAATGACAACGACAAATCAGACCCAATTTATCGTTTATCGGTTCGAGTTCGAGTTCTGATGGCTTAATTGTCGTTACCGTTTCCATTACGTAATGGAAACGACGAACGGAAACGGAAACGGAAATTTCGCCAAGTTGTGCCCATGTCTAATTATTATAACCTTTAGAAAGAATAAAAACAAATATAATATTGAAACTTTTTTGTTAAAAACAGCAATAAAACACATCAGTATCGACAATAATAAAAACACAGCAGCTTCATTAAAAAAACCCTCTTAGAAAGCCAGTCACTTCAAGCTTGTCTGAAGAAAAAGGTCTTTTCCCACTTGTGGAAGGACATCAAAGATGGGGGGCCCTTCTAACCTCCTGTGGGAAGGAGTTCCAGAGTCTGAGAACAGCAACAGAAAAGGTCCTCTCCCATGTCCCCCCATCCCACCTTCACCTGTGAAGGTGATGAGACTGAGTGAAAGGCTGAGTGATAATTTATAGAGAAGGCACAAACTGCCAGCTCGGCAGCTCATGGCCGCTTAACACAATAAGACAAAAATAATACAAAGTACCAATAAGGTAACATCAAACAAAAAACAAAAGTATAACATATTAACATTTGCAACAAGCCACAATTATTTAATTTAAATTATTTAAAACCATGGGATTCAAGGAGGGTTTTTTCAGCAATGGTCTTCCTTTGCTTCCTTTAAGCATGCTGGGATCCTACTCTGCTGCAAGGAGGCAATTGCCTACCTTTTTCAGCTAGCTGCTCTGTGGCAAGTTCAATATGCCAAGAAGGGCAGGAGTCCAAGGGGCACATGGTGACCCTTTCCTCTCCAAAAGTCTTGCCCACATTCTCAGGCTTCTAGTAGTAGTAGTAGTAGTAGTAGTAGTAGTAGTAGTAGTGGTGGTGGTGGTGGTGGTGGTGGTGGTGGTGGTGGTGGTGTGGTGTGTCATTACAGTCATGACCGACCCTTCGTGACTCTATGTCCATGGAGTTTTCTTGGCAGGAATACTGGAGTGGCTTGCCAGTTCCTACTCCAGAGGTGCCTACAGCACCTGGTATTCCCTGGTGGTCTCCCATCCAAGTACTCACCAGGGCCGACCCTGCTTAGCTTCTGAAATCAGGTGAGATCGGATGTGCTTCAATATACTTCGAAACAGGACAAACAGGGCATAGTTATATACAGCAGTGGTTCTCAAACTTTTTTCAACATGCCACCCTTGTCGGGCTAAAAAAATTCCATGGGACAGCTACCCTTAAAGTGGTTTGAACACTTAGGAAAAGGAAAAAAAACAGTACAAATTTAATGCTCAGGTTGTCTTTAATGAGATGAATGAAACTGTAAGAATTTTTCATTATTTCCTTTATGTTTATGGGAAGTTTAGTTGATTAAATATTATTGCCATGGCACCCCTGGCATACGCTCGTGGCACCCCAGGGTGCCACGGCACCCAGTTTGATAACCACTGGTATACAGTATATAAGGTAATGGTAAAGGTAAAGGTAAAGGTTTTCCCCACACATGTGTGCTACTCATGTCCAACTCTAGGGGCAGTGCTCATCTCCATTTTTAAGGCATAGAACCAGTGTTGTGTAAGTCTGTGGTCATGTGGCCGGCATACCTGAACGCATTTCAGTGCACTGAACACTGTTTACCTCCCCACTTTTTATGGCAGTACCTATCTATTTATCTACTTGCATTTGCATGCTTTTGAACTGCTAGGATGGCAGGATCTGGGGTTAAAGGTGGGAGCTTACTCCGCTGCCAGGCCCCTAGGATTCGAACCACCAAGCTGCTGGCTTTGCAGATGATAGCTTCACTGCTCTAGCCTGCTGAGCCACCACACCCTTGTTATATAGTATATGTGTGTGTGTTGTGTCATTACAGTCGTGACCGACTCTTCGTGACCCCATGTCCATGGAGTTTTCTTGGCAGGAATACTGGAGTGGTTTGCCAGTTCCTATTCCAGGTGCCTACAACACCTGGTATTCCCTGCTTAGCTTCCAAAATCAGGTGAGATCAGATGTGCTTAGGGCATCTAGGCAGCTCTATACAGTATATAGTTGCTATCAAAATCCAGATTTCTATGGCAGTCAATGAAGTGAGAAGCTGCCGGTGTGGATAATTGATTGAGAATTTTGTTTGAATTGAATTGGTCATCCAAGTGTCCTCAAATGAACATTCTAAAATGAGAACGTATGGGAAGGAGCCACAAGTGAGGGAATTTTGCTTTGCTCTGTGTGGATTTCCCAACATCTCCAGTTAAATGGCCCAGGAAGACAATGGTGAGAAGGATTCTCTCTACCTGGGACCCTGGCAGGCTGGGTCTCTCAATGTTTTCAGCACTCTTGCTGAAACATGTTGCATGCTCAGGTATATGGAACTACATATATATAGGTACAGCATACGGAACTTACAGTAACTAAATATATGTTCTGAGTCTAATTTTTTTCTTTCCTCATTCTTACCAGGGTGAAGTTTTCATCCACCCTCTTTCTGATCACCTATTCTGACTTGAGAAGGAAATGATCTTTGCTCAGAAAAGGGAAGCCCTTCTCCGAGATCGATGAGACACCGAGAGCTCTGTTGACTCTTGCTGGGCCTGACCTATGAAAACAACACACGGCTGTTAAGGTGCCCTAATTATTTTTCCGAAAGGATAAAAAGAGAAGTGTGAAGAAGGTAGAGAGGCTGAAGCCAAGCTAAAAAGGAGGTGGTGGAACATAAGAAGAACCTTGCCAGTTCAGTCTAAATAGCAAGCTAGTCTATCGGCTTATAACAAATGAGATGCTCTGCAGGACATCTACAAAACAGGACATGGAGGCAATAGCCCTTCTCTGTTAAGTGTCCCCATGCTCTTCTCTTCAGTTTCATTGCTGGTTTTGAACATGGAAGTCCCAAGCAAGCATAATGTCAAACAACCACTAATAGGCCTATGCGCCAGGATTTTGTCAAACCCTTATAAGAAGAGAGATGTCTGATTTTTTCCTCCTTCAGGCACCTTATCTGAGGATACTTCCAAGAAAGAATGGACAAGATCAGGTTTTTTTTTTCAGGCAAGCCTAGCCTTTATATAGGTACATGATCAGGAACAGCATCGTTTACAGCAAATTTTCGGAGCAAAGATGTTTGGGGGACAATATCCTAGTGGACATGTAATAGAAGAAGACGATTATAGGACTGCTGAAAGAAGGTGGCTGAACAAGTGCTTCAGAGAATTAGAATCTTTTTAAGCATTGGTAGGGTAGCTGCTATGTGTGTCTGCACAGAGGAGACATGATACCTGTCAGTCACAGCAGCATGAATCTGACAAATGTTACAGATGGTCCTCTCTCCCATTGGCAAAAGGCTCTGATTGGGTTTGTTCTCACAGTCCTCATTTTGGTGACTGTCTGTGGCAATGTGATGGTGTGCCTGGCTGTATGTTTCAACCGCCGGCTCCGTAGTCTAACGAATTGCTTCATTGTCTCCCTGGCTTTCACGGACCTGCTGCTAGGCCTGCTGGTGGTACCCTTTTCAGCCACCTATGAGATCTCCTCCCATATATGGCCCTGGGGCCTCACTATGTGCAACATTTACATTAGCTTGGATGTCATGCTGTGCACAGCCTCCATCCTCAATCTCTTCATGATTAGCCTCGACCGCTACTATGCCATAATAGCACCTCTCCGCTACCCTACTGTAGTCACTCCCCTGAGGGTGGCTGTGGCTATGGTCCTTATCTGGGTGGTGTCACTCATGGTTTCCTTCCTACCCATTCATTTGGCCTTGAACACCAACGGGACTATCCAGAACTCGTTCTTGTCTAATGGGAAGCAGGAATGCAAGTTGGAGGTCAACAAGCTCTATGTTCTGGTGGATGGGCTGCTTACTTTCTACCTCCCTTTGATTGTCATGTGCATCACCTATTTCCGTATATTCAAAATAGCCAGGGAGCAAGCTAAGAGGATCAACAACACATCTGGTTTCAGGCCAGTGAGACATGTGTTGCCCACTGTGAAGGAACACAAAGCTACAGTGACTCTTGCAGCTGTAATGGGAGCCTTCATTGTCTGCTGGTTTCCTTATTTTACCGTCTTCATGTATCGAGGCCTGATGGGTGCCGTGTGTGAAACACTGCTGACCATTGTCATGTGGCTTGGGTATGTCAATTCGGCCTTGAACCCTATCTTATACGCAGCACTCAACAGGGACTTCCGGACAGCTTACCAGCGTTTGCTCAAGTGTCGAAGGGTCGGGCCCAATATCCGAGAGACTTCCCTGACTGATGAAATGAGACACAAAAAATTGGATCAGGCAATGAACACGATGGAAGATAAAGCTCTAGAGCTGCATACAATGAATGGTAAGAGGTGCTCTCTTCTCCAGGATGGCTCAGAAAGGTAAGGTTTCTCTTTCTGACGACAAAATGTTGTTGAGGTTCTTCTCATCGTAGAAAAGGAACAGAAACTAGGCAGCTACTGCTGAAATTCTTGACTCGCGTGAAATGTTATACTTACACTCACAACTAAGTTTAAGGAGCAAGCAATTGACTAGCAGAGATCAGTGGAATAAGTCAGTGACTAGTAGAGATCAGTGGAATAACTACAGCTTTGATCAATCAATTATTTCAAGCTGACTCTCTCAGAAAGCACAGGGAATTGATTTGATTATTTGATTTCTCATGCATTCGGCCCAATAGGCAGACTCAGAAACTCTTACTGATCTCCTGTGCAGTTCCTCTTAGGTGTGAATTATAAATCACCAGAGAACTGACACAATGATTCCACACAGAATGAAACACGAGTCTCTTGAATTGGAAAGTGATGGGCACAGAGGGAAAAATGACACATGGCTGTACACTTGTCTCTAAAACTCTTGTTTTGAAACATTTAAATTTTGGCAGCTAATTTATTTCTTACATCTGGGAGTTGAGTCATGGCCACTGGACTTCATTTCTTGTGGGATCGAAAATTTCACTACTCATCCAACTAGCTTCTTCAGTATGAGAAATGTTGATGGGAGGCTTCCAATTTATAATTCACCTTGGTTTCACCCCACCCTGGTCTGAATAGGGTTGTTAGAGGGACGGCAGCCTGCAGTGTGTGAAATTCTCACCTATGCAGCCCTTCCCAATACCCATGAATTGTGGATCATGTAGGCTACCATGGTTCAGTCTGGACATACATATTTATTTAAATTAAAGCAGCTACAAGTGTTTTTCTTTCCCGGTGTCAGGCAGGATATCAGACAATGGGAAAAGGGATTGGCTGTAGTTCCATGCAAAGCTATGGGGATCTCTTTTCAAAGCTTCAGCCCTTTGGCTCTGGTAGCATATTTCCAGATTATTTCAGCAGCATGAGACAAGCTAGTGCTAAATTAAAACATGGGATGATTTGTCAAAGGGTTCCAATAAAGAATGTTCTTTCTGGGAAGGACGGTGCTACCCAGTGAAAACAATCATACTGACAATCCTCCTACACCGTCTCATTTGGAACATAATCAGAAGGAGTTGGACTACTGCCAGAGGGAGCATGCCAGAATGGGCTTCCACCATCACCACTGCCTCCTTGCGGGAGGGGGTTTTCCCCTCATGTTTGAAGGAGACTGTGGTAAAGCCCATTCTTTAAAAATCACGCATGGCAGCGAATGAATTGGCGAACTATCGACCAATTGCCAATGTTCCCTTTATGGGCAAGGTCATCGAGAGGGTGTCCACGGTCCGGCTTCAGTCTTTTTTGGAGGAACAACAGCTCCTTGACCCATGCTAGTCTGGGTTTAGGCCGGGCTGGGGGACTGAGACAGCTTTGGTCACACTGCAAGATGACCTCATCCAGGGGACCGACAGGGGTTGCTCTACCTTGTTGGTTCTCCTGGATTTGTCAGCGGCCTTCGATACCGTCGACCACGGTATCTTACTGGATCGGCTCTCCGAGGTGGGTATCAGGGGCACTGTTCACAGTTGGCTTCAGTCCTTCTTGGGGAGCCATCCCCTGTATGTACAGCATGTGGGGAGCTCTCGGCCCCATGGACACTCCCTTGTGGGGTCCCGCAGGGGTCGTCCCTCTCTCCCATGCTGTTCAACATCTATGTGAGGCTGCTGGCAGGGGTCACTAGGAGATTTGGAGTCTGCTGACATCAGTACGCTGATGACACGCAACTCTATATCTCCTTTTCCACCTCTGCAGTTGAAGCTGTCCAGACCCTCGACCAGTGCCTGGATGCAGTCATGGCATGGACCAAGACTAACAGACTCAAACTCAACCCCGAGAAGACTGAGGTGATGTTCTTCGGGAATTCCCCGTCCGGTTATGGAGGCCCTCTCCCCAGCATGGAGGGTGTTTCCCTCCAGCTGGTGGACAGTGTTCAGAATCTGGGCGTGGTCCTGGACCCGGCCCTCACCATGGAGGCCCAGGTGGCCACCGTGTCCAGAACCGCTTTTTTCATCTTCGCCAAATCACCCAGATTCACCCATACCTGGACGGGGACTCTCTGAGAACTGTTGTGCAAGCGTTGGTGATCTCGAGAATAGGCTATTGTAATGCTCTCTGCATGGGGTTGCCCTTGACTCTTCTCCAGCGACTGCAGTGGGTGCGAAATGCGGCGGCCAGACTGCTGGCGGGTGTGCGTCGCTACGACCACATCACCCCAGTTCTGGCTTGCCTGCATTGGCTACCTGTTGCATCCCAGATTAGATTCAAGGTCCTGGTTTTAGTTTATAAAACCCTCCATAGCCTAGGACCTGACTACCTGGCAGAACGGATCACCTAGTGGTCAACTTCGGCCCGTCCAATGAGGATGTCACGGGCACACTCACTTCAGGTGGCCACACCTAGAGAGGCCCAGAAAACCTCGACTTGGAACTGGGCCTTCTCTGTGGCATGCCCAACTTTGTGGAACCACCTTCCCAGTGAAGTGTGCCTTGCACAGTCCCTGCCAGCCTTTTGGAGGGCCTTAAAGAACTTCCTCTTCTGCGAGGCCTTTGGTGACTTAGTTTAGTTTTTTTTTCTCTCTCCGCCATTTGTCTAGTTTATTTCGTTGTTTTACGCCAGGGTTGCATATTGTTCTTTTAAATTGTTTGTCACAGTAGTTATTAGTTATCTGTGTATTTGTTGTGTTGGTTGAACTTGATTCAGTTTATTGTGAACCGCCCAGAGTTCCTCCAGAAAGATGGGCAGTATAGAAGTCCTATAGTAAAATAAATAAATAAATAAATAAATAAATAAATAAATAAATAAATAAATAAATAAAAATATTCCACCTCACAACCAGCTAGGTGGAATAAGACACAAAGTTAGCGTTACCTTGTATTTTCAGAGTTGGATGTAAGTTTTATCTGTGTTTCAAATATTAAAATCAATGTTCAGCCTGAGATTTCTTTTCATCATTTCTGCACCAATGCAAAGAATTATGTGGCTCGGCTTTTCTACAAAAAACAAACTTACTGAGAAGATTAATTTAGATGAACCCAATCCCCTAGGCGCTCAATTTTTTTCTCAACAACTGATCTTTGCTACATTCACTTGGATTCCTTGTGCTGTGGAATGAGTGAGAATAATGACCACAAGTTCCTGGGGAAGCCGTAGTTATGAAGAAATCATAACCTCAAATAAATGCAGAAGCCAAGCAGATGCTTGAGAGGGGCAGGGGGAAACTGAAAATTGCTCAAGATGTGAGGAACTGAGAGAGAGCCAGAACTTTGGAACGCACTGCCCCTTCCCTCTTGCCCTTCTGTCATCAGGCCAAAACCTTCCCTTTTAATCAGGCTTTTAAAGTGACAAGTGTTTTTGTAATGTAGATTTTTTAAAAAAAAAAATTAAATGTTTTCAAATTTCCTTTAGATCCTGACTAATGCTTTATTGGTTTTTAATATTTTGTTTTGTGTGTCATTTTTAACAGTTAATATTGTATAATCTTAATTATTGCATCTAGAATCCCCTATGGAAAGGAATGTGACATATAAATAAAATAAAATAAATCATGATCCCAGAAGAAATTAGGCATGAGAATGGCTGATAAGTGTGCATGCATTCTTAGGAAGCCAAGAGGAATTGAGTATTTCTTTCACTGCTTCCTCCAGACATGTTCCAAATGTTTCCATTCCAAAGCTTTTATCTGAATCTGGCACTGCAACTTATTCAGCAATACAGAAAGTTTCCACCTGACTGGTACCACATACTTTTGCTACCAAGGTTCCAGGAAGTGCCAACAAAGGCTTGGTTCTTCTGTTTTATTATCACTGACTCTTTTTATAGGCTTCAAAGCCAAAGGATTTCTCAGCTCCTTTAACAGTATAGTGTGACTTGGATGCCAACAGTTAGGACTGATGCCTCATCTGCATATCACAGAATGAAAGTCTTAAAAACCACATGCCTGTCATGGTCCAAAACCAAATGTTGATGTGAGGCAACATGCTGCTTTAGTTGTTTCATGTTTTTAAACAAATTGTGCTAAGGGAAAGTTCGAAAGGGACTTCTCTTTCTAAGATATCCAAAACTTTTCCAGATATGTTGCTCATGTTTTTACTGAACTCTGATTTCCCACAATCATTCAGCCACACACTACTGGCCAGGAGATGGGTGTGTATCTTCTGCACTGATAATGGATTCCCCTGGCTCTGAGCATCCAGAGGCCAAAAATCATATTTGCATAGCTTGCAGTTTGTCCTATTTTCATCCTGACAATAATAGCCCAAAGACGGAAAGCATAACAGTGAAAAGAACTGAAATCCTATAAAACTATATGTCCACTGAATTCCCAATATAGAGAATGAACATAAGAACATAAGAACATAAGAAGAGCCATGCTGGATCAGGCCAAAAGCCCATCTAGTCCAGCTTCCTGTACCTCACAGTGGCCCCACCAGATGCGTCTGGGAGTGCACGAGACTAGATATCTGTTTCGTGATATCACTCCCCGGCATCTGGCCCTTGATGTACCCCGATGATCTGCTTGTACTTATGGATGACAAGAAGAGATGATGTATTCCTTTGTAATGGCTCAGGCTGCATGCAACCGGTTCATCCTGGGCCATCCCATGTCTCTGCTATTGTTCTGCTATTGGAGGATATTAGTATTCCCATACAATTAAGGACCCAGCACAAAACATCACACCCTTTCCGAATTGACTGAATGAGGAGACCTTAATGCCTATAGCCCCAGATCCATTCACAGTATTTCTGCATATTAATGTAACCATTTCGAAGACAATTTGTGAAAGATGCATACTCACAAAAATAGGTTACAGGCGATACCCTCATAGGCCACTATTAAAAATAAAAAAGGAACTTTGCAAGCTTTTGAGTGCAGTCAATCACCCTTCTTCAAAGCAGGTCCCAGAAGTTCAGACATGGTGAAAGATGTTCTTCACCAGGAGGTTACTTTTAAAGTCCTTAGTTAGATGATGTTCTTAAAATCCATGGCTAGTTGATGTTGTAGCAGGGCAGGAGTCTTGTTGGAGGCATGAAGGTATTGCCGGTAACCTATTTTTGCAATTGTATTTTGTGATGGCCACAGGGCTCAACTCCTTTTTCCCTTGAATGCATACTCACTTAAGTCAAGGATTACATCTCTGAAAAACTGTGCTATACAAATGTATAGCACAGTCTAAAATTTAGACTACAAACTTTAGAGTCTTTAATAGCTTACCACTGCATGCCCTTTTTTCGCTACTGTCAAGTCACCTTGCTTTTAATACTCAGAGGACAGCTTCAGATAGGCTATCATCACATTTAAGTGCTGTTTGTGTAATCTGGCACCTCTCTTAGCCAGGCTCTCCGTCACAGGGTGTGACATTCTAGTCCTGTTTTTAAAAACATTTAATAGCTCCCTTTATTCTTAAGGATACTCAAGCTAGCACACACAGAGAAAGCTGAAACAATAAAACATAATTAAAATGATTTTTAAAAATGTGTGTGGGGTGTCCAACAATCCCACAACAAAGCCATTCTTTAAAATGGCTTCGTAAGCAGAAAAGTTTTGAGCTGTCTTCAGAGCAAAGACAGTTTTAGGAGAATAGTCCATAATTAGGGTGCTGGGAATAAGAAAACTCTTTTTGTGCTGTCCTTCTGTTTTATAATTGATAATCTTATTTATTTATAATGGTAAATCCAAAGGCAATCCTTGATTATTCTGCAAGTGTGGGGATATAGCAGTGTTAGGCCAGCGTGAGGGAAAGTCATTCTTACCCATGCAGGCATTTTTCTAGATGCTTCTTTCCCCAAGACTACCCCGTCCTTATGGAAAGTAAGGCAGCTAGCATACCATTTAGAAGAATTGTGCTGTTGGAGGGGGTGGTGGGGAACCAGCAATTTGTCCATTATTTTATTCTTTTGCTGCCAGGCATGGGGAAAGTTCTTGTGGGGTTTTCAGCTTCGTGCAAAACCATTCTGTACTGTGCATCTAATTTTGGCATCAGTGGTGTGGTGTCCCGTCTGAAGCAACACAATATGTCTGGCTAGGTGTCCTCCCCACAGAGGATTCATATAAGACAGTGTAGCTTACACAGGGGGTGTGGCTGTCATGTCTAAATTGACCCTGGAAGCAATTTGCAGATGGTTCCTTTGGCCTGTCAGATATGCGAAGAAATATGTTCATTTCCCCCCTGGCAGAAGTAATTACATTGTCGGTTGCAAATGAGGTTGTTTTGATGAGTAATTCTGGTCTTCCTCACTGTTCATCGTAAAGCCAGAAATAGACAACATAAACCAGAGCTGGTGGAACAGAGCGTGTCACTGGCTACTTATAGTACATAATGTATTTCTAAGTATGTTGTTGTTGTTTTTTAACAATGGTAGAACTCTCACCTTCTCTCTCTTTTTTCTCCCCCTGCTTTTTCGCTTTCTTTTTTTTTTCAGCCCTTCACCTTTTGCCTAAGCTGAACACAGGCCAGGCCAATAACAGTGGTCACTCTGACATAGCTCTGACTATCGTCTTCACAAACCTACCGCGGTCAGAAGGACACAGTTAGATATTTCTTCTGGGGGAAAATTAAAAATTGGGGGCATTGGGGTGAGTACATGGCTCATCATGTTTAGGGTTGAAAATAAAGATGTTTTATAGACCTCCCACTTCCAACAACTCTCTGAATTAGAAAATGCAATGCTTCTCTCATTTATTTATTTATTTATTTATTTATTTATTTATTTATTTATTTATTTATTTAT
>JAHTLZ010000010.1:69438314-69460749 GCA_023846285.1 Phrynocephalus versicolor
TATTTATTTATTTATTTATTTATTTATTTATTTATTTATTTATTTATATACCGCCCATCTTCAGAAGGAACTCCGGGCAGTTAACAGCATCAACAGATAAACAATAAAATGAAAAAATGAAAACATAACAATAATAAAAAGTAAAATCTGGCAAGATGGCAGGATAAATAAGGGGGGGGGATTAAAGGTCACCAAAGGCCTCACAAAAGAGCCAGGTCTTCAAGGCTTTTTTAAAGGCTGGCAGGGACTGTGCAAGGCGCAACTCACTCAGGAGATGGTTCCAGAGCAGAGGAGCAGCCACAGAACAGGCTCGGTTGCATGTTATCGCTTTCCTAGCCTCCCTGTGCATGGCCACCCGAAGTGAGAGCACCTGCGACATTTTAGTATCCTTGTAGGTGAGAATAAACATAATCAGAAGGGCTTTTTTCTTTTGGATAAAGTTCTGAGAGTCTGGATAGATTTTAAGTTTAATTTTCTACGTTCCCTAGCTCCCACACACCTTCCCCCTTAAAAAAGGCAGAAAGGCATAGAGGATGATGCAGGGGCGAAAACCTTTATTTTTGTTTGGCTCCATACATTTAGCTACTAAAATGTTGACTGTCACAAACATGTGCAAATGCAAAGATTTTGCACAAAAGTACATCCAGGTTTCAGGAGGTTGTTTCTTGATCTGAAAATGCTGCTGTTAGGAAATGAACAAAAACATTAGTCTTTGTACAGAAACAAAAAAATATGTTCCAGATGATGGCAATTTCTGACCGCATGTTCTGTGTCAAGACACCTTTTTAAACCAAAGATAAGAAACCTTTGTGAGAACTCATTACACCCTTCCTCTGGATTAGAGTTCTTTTTCCTTCTGGGGAGGCACGCTGTGCTTTTCTTATAATAACTGTCCGATGTCACTCTTCCAAATCTTCTTGGATTTCTGACTCCCAGGTACCTGAGAAAGGCCCAGAGACTTGTGCTTTGGAGTTCCCTGTTTCATTGATGGAATCTTACTTGTGGTCCATGCAACGTAAATCATTTTAAACTTGCTTTTCCTATCCAATGATTTTCCACATTTTCTTTCTTCAGTTTCTTTAGTGAAGGCTGGAGATAACAGGCACATAACATGTTTCATAGTGATGTATAGACATGGGCACGACTCGGCGAAATTGTTGTTTCCGTTTTTGGTTGTCGTTTCCGTTACGTAACGAGAACGGTAGTGATAATTAAGCCGTCAGAACTCGAACTCGAACCCACAAAAGAAAAATTTGGTCGGGTTTTTCATTGTCGTTCATGGCATCGCAGCGATCGTGCAATGCCATTGGCAAGCAGCACAGAAAAAGTTTTAAAAAGTAAAAAAAAACCGACTCCCGGCCAAAAAAGCAGGCGAAAATATGCCTGCCTGAGGACACCTATCTGAGGGGTGGTTTTGGGGGGGTCCCTGGCCTTCCCCCCCCTCCTGTCCTGGGTTGCTTGCACCAGGCTGGGGGGGGGTCATCCTCGTCGTCTCCAGAGTCCATGCCATGCGGTGGGGGGGATCCAAAATGGCGACTGCAATATTTATTTTTAAATCGTGGTCCAAAAACCCACCAAAGCACAACAGAAACATGTGAAAATTAGGTATTTTAAATGCCTGAATTTTTATAGTAGCAGCAGTGGGTTTTTTATAGCAGTAAAAGGTCGCACTGATTTTATTTTATTTTATTTTATTTCTTATTTTTTTAGACCTGCCCATGTGGGCTGGGCATGGGATGGGACCATGCATTTTTTTTTGAACCATTCCACCAATGGCATGGTCAGGTTTTGACTGACACTTCTGGATGTCACCCGCCCGCCCGCGCCGCCGCCTGCCCACTCGACCGCCCGCGGCCACCGGCCGCCCGCTCGCCCACCTGCGCCTCCCCCTGCCGCTGTCGCCGCCCGCCCATGGCCCCCCGCCACTGCCGCTCACCTGCACCTCCCCCCGCCCTCCGCCCCCCCCGCACCTCCCCCCGCCACCTGCCCCCCCGCCCGCCCGCCCACCCACCCACGCCTCCCCCCTGCCGCTGTCGCTGCCCGCCCATGGCCCCCTGCCACCGCCGCCTGCCCGTCAAATCGCGCTAAATCATGGCGGAAATGACAAACGACCAAACGACAAACGGAACGACAAATTTTTGAAAAATTTCACGACAAACGGAAACGACCCGAAACGGACTCGTCCCGACAAACGACAACTCGAAAAGTAATTTTTTTCTGGTCATGCCCATCTCTATGTATTAATGTTTCTGCATGAGACAGAATAAGAGAACGTTATGATTCAGCTTCTCAAGAGACAGCCTTAGGAAGGGGTAGGGAGCCAAAGGGATTTCTGGGAAAGCTTAGGAGCCAGCATGTAGGAAGAGTTATTCTAGGACAAGGTCTGTGAGAAGAGTTCTAGAAAGTATTCTGGCATCATCATATTGATAAATAATGGCTTCTGTTGTTCTAAAACTAAATCACAGTTCATCTCTGAGGAACATTCTGCCTGGTTGAGATGCTGGAGCAGGCTGCAAAGTAACATTGTAGTACATCTCTTGCTTCCCAAATGAGTTCCATTAATTTTTTTTAATGCAAGCAACAGTAATCAGGAACTTGCCCCAAACAAGCTTATTCCCTCATGAATAGAATAACTGAGTCTGAAGCAGCCTAAAAGACCATCAAATCCAACCCCGTTCAATGACAGAGAACGAACTACCATACCAATCCTTTCTTCTTTTATTGATCAAATAAAAACGGGTTTGCTTATTCATAAGAGAGACTATTTTGTGACACTGAAGTGAGACCTGCATATGAATTACTTTCAATGCACTTCCCAACTGTCATTTATTGCCTTTGTTGCCAGCTCTTGTGAGTGTGTTGTTTGGCTCTTAAATAGGCCTCCCACCAGTGGCTGCATTTCAGTAGCTGCCTTTCCTTAAAACTAAAAAAAAATCAATTGCTCACAACTCTTCTAGAGAAATTCCTTCCAACTGCTGAAGAGAAAAATGCTGTAAAGCAAAGAGCAACTAGAGTAGTAGAAGGGATTATGCTGTTCAAACAAGCTGTCCTGTGGCTTGTTTGAAAGAAACCCATAATAAGGATGGAGTCTGAGCCATCACATGGAAATTCGGAAGTTCCGACTTTAATCAAGTTATTATTTACTGTGAGTTTGAACAACGTGGGCAGGGCCTAGGGAAGTAAGGTCAGCGTCACCTTTGCTTACCGTCCCACAACCCCTTTCTTCTGATAACTCTCTCTCTCTCTGTGTTCTCCCGCCACTTTGTGAACAGTGTCACCATGATTAAGAAGGAAAAGAAAGGCAGAGGTCATCCTGGCTTACCAAAAGCCCCAAGCAATTGTGGGGCTGGCTCCAGGACACAGCCCTTATAACCTTGCTCAAGTTCACCGGCAAACAAGTGTTTCGGCCCAGGTTGGGGGGGAGGGGGTGGAGGCTTGCAGCTGTTCTGTACTGCTGGTCAGCAGCCAGCCACCGTGGGTGGCTTGACACCCTGGCAGTGCTTGAAACAAGCTGTCAAGAGAACACACAACAATCAACCCTGCGTCTTCAGGCTTAAAATGAGGCTGTTCTCCCCTGCAAGTGTTACTTTTGATAAAGCAGCCAATGACCCCGGAGTGCATTTATCAGTGTAGAGCCTTCAAAGCAGCAGCGCTGTTGCCTTTTGAAAGAGGATGAGGGTCCAAAAGAGTAAAGGACAAAACACCCCTTTCCTTCATGATGAAGCTGCTTGGTGAGCCAGTTAACAGAGGGTGAGGGGATGTCACTGACACACGCTTATCCAGACATACCATTCATTTCCGCCAAAAATAAGCCGGTGAGAATTTCTCAGGAGTTCAGGTCACGTCTGGTGACCGATTGCCCTCTCCTCTGGAGGCCTTTGTGTGTCACTTGACCTGGAATGCAGATCACCGGCACATTCTGCTTCACATAATTTTGTCCCTTCCCCTTAACAAGAAAGGAGAAGGAGATAGTGCTTATACAATCTGGTCCGTCTGGCACTTTTGTTTATTTTAGCATGCTGCCCAAACCTAATATAGAACGAGAAACAAACGGTGAGGAAGACTGAATAGAAAATGGTAGCTTACAGTTCTTAAACTTAAACTGCAGTGATGTCCATGTCCATAGCATGGGTGGGAATCCAGTGTCATATAACAGTGCACAACGAGTGTTGTGCCCTTGTGTCCCTCTCTCACTCTTTCTGTCTGCCTCTCTCTCACACAAACCCTGAGATGTTTGAAAATCTCTGCCTCAACTTCCTTGTATTGTCCCGAAGTCCACCTGGATTTTCTTCCCAATCCTTGTTGTGCATCAAATCACAAAACTTTAGTTTCTCTTCCCATACTGATGTTTGTACAGTACATGCGTCTTACACATTTTTCATAATGTATACATTTATTTTTTCATTCTGTCAACATCCATATTTTCTACAGTTGAAAGTATTTTTGCTTGTATTTTCACAATTATGTACATTTTAGCCTTTTGAATTTTAAAACGGCACACTATTTCATTGTTTTTAATCTATTAAACTTATACCCTCTCATCTAGTGGCAAGCCACTACTCTGGGCGGCTTCCACTAGAAATAAATATAAACATAAAACTAAACAGTAAACATAAATTAAAAACAGCAAATGGGGGGAGCCCGCCTAAACCCAACTATATATAAAAGACATCAGGCAGTATTAGACAATAGATATGTGTGTGTGTTGTGTTGTAACAGTTGTGACCGACTCTTTGTGACCCTATATCCATGGAGTTTTCTTGGAAAGAATACTGGAGTGGTTTGCCACTTCCTACTCCAGGCGCCTACAGCACCTGGTATTCCCTGGTGGTCGCCCATCCAAGTACTAACCAGGGCCAACTCTGCTTAGCTTCCAAAATCAGGCAAGATCAAATGTGCTTAGGGCATCTAGGCAATAGATATAAGGTCTTCATTAATTAAGCACCTGCTTATACTGAATAGGGAGTGGGGGTTGATGCACCTCTACTGGGAGAAAATTCCACAGAAAGGTAGACACCTCTGAGAAGACCTGGCTCCTAGTTGTCAATGTCCAGCCATCCCTTGGGGTGGCAATCAGTAGCATCAAAGACTGGAACGTGAGTTGGGTGGGATGGTGTCACTCTGAAGGACAGGCACTCTGTCAGGTAGCAAAGTCTCAAACCATGTCCTTCCCCTTGAAACGCCCCATAAGCCTTGCATATGTGGGGTGCACCTAAAGAGAGGCACATTTCTGCCTGACAAAATAATTCCATGGTGACTTAATATAAAATAAAAGTAAAGTGCCACAGAAACATGATAAACCTAAGAATTTTTAAAAAGAAAAAGGTCAGTCTTTAAGTTGATAATCATTATTTACCAAAGTAAAACATCAAAAATAACCTGAGGTCCATATTAGGCTCAGTGTCCCATAAGCGCAATAAAGTTGGAGGATAATTTGAGATTTTGACTAAAAGGGCAGATTTGGTTTGTACAGGTTGGCCAGACTTAATGCAGCCAAGCCTTTTCCAACCTTGGTCAGTTTCTTCCTTCAGCAGTGCCGACTGAGTCGTAAGGGGGC
Organism: Phrynocephalus versicolor; assembly: GCA_023846285.1. NCBI lineage: Eukaryota > Metazoa > Chordata > Lepidosauria > Squamata > Agamidae > Phrynocephalus > Phrynocephalus versicolor. The sequence continues at coordinate 69,443,872 of JAHTLZ010000010.1, forward strand.
TGCTCATTCCACAGCACTGAAGCTTTGACCAGACTTGGCCTGGGCTGAAATGAAGCTTAACAGAACATTTAAAACCCCATAGAAAGAATGTGTCTGTGCAAGGAACTTCCAATTTTACTTTTGTCTTTTGGGGAGCGGATGTCAATCGAACGTGGACAACAACTCCTACTTCTTTTAAAATAAAAGATTAGGAATCTGCAGCCTGCTAGATGTTGTTGGATGCCAGTTCCCATTGCCCCTCACAACTGAGTATGCTGGCTAATGCTGATGGGATTTATAGACCAACCACTCTGGAGAAAGACTTCACCACCATTTTTTTTTTAAACTGGACAAGGGAGACAAGAACATGTGGCGCAGCACACCATAAATCAGCTTGTTTGGCTCTTGTTCTCTTCATCAGAGTTCAAGAGCTGATGAACATTCTGGCCTTGAACTGCCTCCTGAGAAAGACCAGGAAGAATGGGATTGGTACGTGGAATTGTGAGGTCACTGTAAAACTTCTCTTTTAAAAACAAGACATGGGATGGCTTCTCTTCAGAGTTCAGCCATTTTCTCTCCTACCCAGCTTTGGTTCATGCCCAGTTGGCAAAAAGGCTAAAACTGTTGTACTTTGGGCTCTCTCTAAGAAGAGGAGATGTACTGGGAAAGATAATAATGCTAGGGAAGGTTGAGGGCAGCAGGTAAAGAAGGAAGACTAGTTATAGGGTTGACTTCATCAGGAAAGTCATGGCCTTGAGTTTGCACGAGTGGACTGAGATTATTTAGAGGTCATTCATTCACAGGGTTGTTATAAATCAGAGGTGACTTGATGGCATACAACACTATATAAATATGGGCATGCTTACAGATGGGCATTGATATTTGTGCTTTTTATGCCAACCAGGTGTAGATTCAGTTTGGTTCCCAGAGGTAGCTGGTGTGTGTGTGTGTGTGTGTGTGTGTGTGTGAGAGAGAGAGAGAGAGAGAGAGAGAGATGTATATTATGAATCAGTGAGAAAAAGGAAACCAGCAAGAATGCAGACATGATTTTTTTTTCTCACACTGAGCTCAGAAAAAAAACTTTTATGTCTGCATTCTTACTAGTTTCCTTTTCCCCAATGATTCATAATATACATCTCTCTCTTTCTCTTTCTCTCTCTCCCTCCCTCCCTCCCCTAATGGGCCATCAGTGGTTCCTTTTTCTCACTGATTCATTTCCTTTTACTGGAAACGCTGGAAACATTCTAGTGATATTCGTGTTTGACACAGGTGTCATATAACGTGTGACATCTGTGTGTGGTGGGCCTTCATTTCTTGTGTACAATTTCCTGCTCTCTGTTTGCATGTGGTTATAAAACAGACACACTGCCGGTATGCAGCAGCACAGTGGATGGGATATCAACATACTGTATAGGGAAAGAGTGGGGGCCAAAATGCATTACTTTACTCAAAACATAATCAGCAACTTCATGTGTTGGACTCTGGATCTGGCGCTTTCTAACTTCCTTACCGATTGAGAGTCCTTCAAATGGGAACAGGATTTGATCAGTCTCCACAAGGCAGTGGAAGACAGGTGGGCCTGCTCCATGGGGTCACAAAGAGTCGGACATGACTGAACCACTGAACGACAACAATCCAGTGCTTCCTTTCCACTCACTACTTAGATAGGAGGATGGTGCAGGAACAGACTTCCCACAACCCTTCTCTCACCTCAGGTAACACAGTTGTGGGTAGGTCACACCAGGCAGCCTCAGAAGGAAACCATACCCTGCCTCCCTGACTGGCAAGCCTTGAGTGGCAAATATGTCCACTTTGTTATGTTTCACCCTGCATTGAACACAGTTTGGCTGTGCAGGGCAATCTATTCCTATTTAATAGAATTTAGAGATGGGCGCAAACGGCCAGTTCTAGGGTCTGTGATGGTTTGCTTCTTGGCCAAACAGGTGTTCTGCACCTGTTCTGGAAGCCCCCTGGCTTCCTTCCTCCCCCCCCCCACACACACACGTGCACACACTTCCTCCAGCAGACACCCACTCAGAGGAGGAAGGCCAGGGTGCTAGCTCTGAGTGGGTGCTTGTCAGCATAGACAGAGAAGGGGGAACCAGGGCAGATGCAAGACAGCTGGGTGACCAAGGAACAAGCCATTACAAACCACTGAACCAGCAGTTTGCATCCTTCTCTAGAACATATCCTCAAATTTAGTTTCTTTAGCTACACAGCTAAATATCACAATACAAAATAGGCAAACCCCCTCCACCTTCCAAATCCCACCAATATACTTATTTGCACCTTCAGTGGCCAGTTAATATTATTATATTACACTGCAGCCTGAAGGGAGAATGGACAAGAACTGATGATGAAGAAGAAAGGAGCCAGTCAAATGTGCCCCTACGTAGTATCCCTTTCAATGATACATACAAAGGTCCTTCATGATGGGAAAATGCTGCATTTCCCAGTAGAAATGGGCACGAATTTAAAAAATGGCATTTCATTTGTCGTTTGTTGTTTGGTGGGTCCGTTTCGGTTCGTTTCCGTTTTTCATGAATTTTTGCAAAAAAATCATTTTCATTTTCGTTTGTTTTGTTACCATTTTGTTACCATTTATTTCATTTTTTGTTATTTTTTTAGGATTTTAAGCAATTCACTCATATTGTAGTAACGGAAACGAAACGCACGACAAAATTTCCGGTGTTTCTGTTCGTTTTGTTTCATTTTAGAGACAAAATTCATTTGTCATTTCATTATGTAACGAAATGAAAAAACGAAAACAGAAACGAAAAATTGTTTGTTTCGTGCCCATCTCTATTTGCCAGGGACTGGTTTGTTTTCCATGGCTTCAAGAGACTAGGACAGTGATGGCAAACCTTTTAGAGACCGAGTGCCCAAACTGCAATTCAAAACCTAATGCAGCGATTTAACTTGAATACAGGTAGCTGTGAAGGGTCGATGTTGGGTGCCCACAGAAAGGGCTCCGAGGGCCACCCTTGGCACCCATGCCATAGGTTCTCCAACACTAATGTAGACTCTACTGTACGTACAAGGCCAGATGTCCACTGATCAACTCACTGAAAACGCTTCGGTTTTCACATTTTTTTTGCCAGAGGGCTATAGGAACTGGCAAACCACTCCATTATTCCTGCTAAGAAAACTCCATGGACATGGGGTCATGAAGAGTTGGTCACGACTGCAATGACACGACACACGCACATCCATTGCTTATCTAGCCTGTTGTAACAAAAACTACCAGGAGTCCTGCAGCACCTTAAAAAATAACTTGGGACTCGGTCACACTGGCAATTTACATCAATTTCAGTCCTGATGTTTTAATCTATTGATGCAAAGTCTGTTCTGTTCTGTTCTGATTTGCACAATTTACGATGATAGCTGCATTCACAATCACTAAACCAAATTAATGGCACTGACTTAAGGACAGAGGTATTTTGAAAAGCCCCTGCTGGCCAATTGAGAAAAACTCACTTTGCAGTGCAAGTAAATTGAGTTCATGTGTCTGGGAATTTATAAATCATTTTAAATAACACTAAAACCAATTCAGCTCTAGTTCCTATCGCTGGTGGGACAGATCCTTTGGTTTAGTCATCTTGTACCTGCCTCTGAAGATGTAGGCTGCAGTCCAGATATGAAAATTGATGGCAAATAAAATGGGTTAGTTTTTAACAAGGTACTAGGAGCCTTAGTTGTTCTTGCTTTTCATAGTCAGTTTTTGATTCCACTCTATATTAACTGTATTATACCCTGTCCCTTATGTTTTTTTAATGCCAGGATTAATTTTTAGAGAGGACAAAGAAGTGATTTTATCCCTTCTGGAGACTAAACAGTGCAGACCCAGTCCAAAGAGAACTGATTTCCCCCCTGCTAGTTCAGAATGCTTGCATCCTGTAATGTAAATGAAGCGTGTGTAGAGTCTGTAGTTTAGAAAGTCTTTATGATCCCGTCTCAGAAGTACTAAATGCACCAAAATGAGAGGAGTAACTCAGAGCCAAAATATATAGTGTTAAACTATTGGTCTCCCTCAACCTGGCTCTCTCTAGACCTTCCATCACTTTTTCTCCATTCATCAGAGGCAAGCAATAAAGCAAAGCGACATGACTTGACCATTGAAAACCATATTCTCCAAGATTAATTAGGCTCTCGGTCAGGTTGTTCTTCAAAAGAACATTTTATGCCTCATTTCAAAAGGTAAAGTGAAAGCATGATACTATATAGCCTGAGATCAGACCTAATTGGTAAAATAGGATTGCTTCTCCTCTAAAGCTGTGTTTGGAGGAACAGCTGCTCTCACAAAGGTGTCCTAAGATGAGCTCAGGGAGGACAGAAACCTCCTGTGGAGCAGAAGGGCAAAAGCTCGCTTGATCTTGACTTTCAGTAGAAAAAAATACAGGATATCAGTGAGGAATTTGTATTTCATTGGTAAACACCAAGAATACTGCTGAGCGCTGAAGTAGCTATGGGGTTACTTACTACACTTGCTTCTTTTCTACTGTGATCGTTGTGCTGTTGACTTCGTTGAGTTCACGTGAGATCAAGACAGCAGTGTGCCTGGTGGTTGTTCAGTTTGGGCAGGGGAGAGGTATTACACCTATTTTTCCTCCACCTGTTTCCAGTGTGGTATAGTGAACAGAGTGATGGACTAGAACTCACAAGGCCTGGGGTTGAATCCCGGCTCAGCCATGGAAATTCAGTGGGAGAGTGGAACTGGTAAAACAACTCATGCACCTTGAAAATCCTATTAGGGTTGCCATAAGTTGCTTCTGACCTGACAGCACAGAACACACACACACACACACACACACACACACACACACACACACAGGTGGGAGGGGGGAGAGAGGGAGAGAGGGAGAGTAGTAGAAACTAGAATGTCCTTTAGCTTCTTCTGTCCAGGTGTTTGCTGGACTACAATTCCCAGAATTCTCCTGCCAACATAGGCAGCAGCCAAAGAAAGTAACATTGGCATGAATCTTTGTACCTATCCACAGTGCCATAGCATGCGGGGTAACTTTCAGAGGTGGATTGTCTGAAGTTTAAAAATAACTGAAGGTATTAACAACTGCACATAGAGTTATTTATTTATTTATTTATTCATTCATTTCTATACCGCCTATCTTCCTGGTGGGGAACTCCAGGCGGTTCACAATTGGAAAACAACAGAATTGCATATACTAGTAAAAGCTTGGTATGCAGTTGATAATGTCTACAGCGATTTCTTAACATGGGGCAAATTACCTCAAAAAGGTCTTCTATAGTCATTGATTCAATTATTTACTCTCTGCCACCAAAGCTCCTGAGTGGGTTTTTTTTTGGGTGGGGGAGCAGATACTTTTTAAAAAAGGAATTAAATATGAAAGAAAGCAAAAATAACAAATTTGTCTACATTCATGTTAAGGGAAGATTCTAAACACGAGGACACTGGGAAATTATTCAAAAATATTTTTCAATAGCAAAACTGAATGTCTTCCATTTGTGTTTCCCTACTAGGTTCCTGACTCCGGCATATGATTCCTCCTCCTTCTCCACTATCATGTCTTACTGTCAGAGCCTCTGGTTGGCCCAGGTTCTTCTAAGAGAGAGGCATGAATCCTAGTGTCTGAGATACCGCTGCCAAAAGCAAAGAAGACAAGACAGACCTCAATGCCCCATACAGATTTTTATTATGTCTTCTCCTGAGCCAATGCCTACTTCCTCAGAAGTGGAATGTAGAGAATAATGACCCAAGATGACTCAAAGATGCTCAATGGGTGATGCCTCTGAAAGGCAAACCATTGTATTAGTACTGCCCCGAGAGACAGACCATTTCCTCTCCAAAAGATGGTTTGCTTATGGGGCTTGCTATGACAGGACTTGGATACTACTGTAAAATTACATAAAGGTGTCATTTCCACTCACACACAATTGTACAGAGATAAGTAGCTTTATCTTCCTTGATGTTCGTGTGTCTGCACTGAGGAGGCAAAATCTTTAATCCATTATCATATCAATTGTTCGGAATATGTTTCATAGAAGAAACCCAAAGAAAGGCTGGGGCTGAAATGCTGCCTGTACAGGAAAATGTTCAGTCCTATGTCTCCGTACAATAAGAGCTTTAAGATAATCCTGGGCTCCATTTTGCACTAGGCCTGTACTAATATCCTTCTGGTACCCGTGTTTTTGAAGATTCATCTTTAATATATACTGGTTTTCTTCTTCCTTCTGGTCCAGTTCCATAGATGGCATTAGTAAATAATTATGCCATATGTTGGGAAAGCTATAGAGGACAAGAATTCTGAATTAGAGATGGGCACGACTCAGAAAAAAAATTTCGTTTTCATTTTCGGCTAGGGTCCGTTTCATTTCGTTTCCGTTTTCGTGAGCTAATTTTCAAAATTTTTCGTTTTCGTTTCGTTACGTAACGAAAACGAAAACCGAAAACAAAAATGAAAAATTTTTCGTTTCTCCCCATTTAGCTCCATTGAGTGCTTTTCCAGTAACGAAAAACGAAAACTGGCTCAAAATTAGTCGTTTCGTTTCCGTTTTCGGTCCATTTTTGAACCATTTTTCGTTTTCGTTTCGTTACGTAACGAAAACGAGAAAACGAAAACGAAAATTGCGCTAAGTCGTGCCCATCTCTATTCTGAATAGAAAAAATTCAGGAAGGAAATCAGTGTGTGTGGAAGGGGAAGATTTGGAGGGAGTGGCATGATGCTACGTTCTCCATTTCTTTTATTGCACTGTTAGAGGAAAAAGCCTATGCCCTGAAAATATTTCTTTTACTGACAGTATTCAACACTGAGCCATCTTGTATTTTCAAAATAGCCTGTGGTTTCCAAAATACCTGGTAATGTGCATCGAACAAACACAGAGAGCTTTGAACATTTCATACAAGTTCGCTTTGAAGATTAAATGATATTTGGCTCCTAATGTCTCAAATATTAGTCTTCAGTGTATTTCAGTTCAAAGATGATGATGAAAAAAGTGAATGTGAATTCATCTAGAAAAGCATTGCTCGAAATCTTACATTGCATTGGCCAGAAACCTGCCGGTGTTCACATACGGTTGACATAATTGGCCTCTGCTAATTGCAGCTAGTTGACAAGATGCTGGGATACATCTAGGCCACACATCTGGTCATGTGTCCAGTTTTTCAATCAAGAGGTGCAATGGCACCTTGTCAATTGATTGCATCAATAGGACTCTGGTTGTTGTCCATCTGTATTCAGTGATTGGACAGTCAGTTCTTTAAATACTAATAATTTGAACAGTAATGTTTTTGTCTGTAAGCTTGTGTGTATGTATGAAAATCTGGTGCAGACTGGGGTGCTATCAATTCAATACAAATGCTATTTTCAAACCCTAACATTTGCCATGGATATTTTCAACTCATTAAAGAAGCACCACAGATGGGGTGAACAAGTCATGAAGGCGTATGAATAATTGCTAGTCTAAAATGACTCCACATGCCTGAAATTAAGGAATTTGTTAATAAAAGTCTTCTCAGTATGTCCAGAATGCAATTTTCTTCCCCTGCTAATGACAGACAGTAGATATTTGGACTTCTGGAAATATGTTCAAAAAAATCAGTACAGGGAACACGGCTCCACTAAAGTTCTCAAAGGAATTAGATATCCAGCTGTCCCTTTCCATCTCCGTATAAATCTCTGTACCTGGATAGTTTCATTCAGGCAGCTAAATTTTATAGTTTACAATATAGACTGTTTTCATATTTATAGGTTTGCCACCAGGAATCTATTATCAGTATGTCCCTGCCCTTTCCCCAGTTTTTATTAGAATGCTGAGAAGCTTTGGAAGCAATAGACCCCTTGTCTACAGAAGATCAAATGCATTGTCTCCTGTTGAGAAGGAGTTACATTTACAACTAACCTGGAGACACCCCACAGGTTGAAGAAGAACTGGAAAATAGGAAATAGTGCAAGATGTTGTGACTGTGGCAGGATGACCCATTATATAGCAGCTGTTTGTTTGTTCATTTGTATTTAATTGGATTTTTATACTGCCAATCTGGCAGCAAGGCCACTCTGAGCAGTTTAAAACAAGTGTCAACAATATTAAGTCAACCACAAGGAGAAATACCACTGAAGTAAACATAAAACGATCAAATTGGATGACATATGACAGGCACATATAAAACAGAACTTAGGATAATGAAGAGCAGTAGGTGGTTGGTGGATGGTCACTATCCAGAATAGCCTTGTTGCTAGATGGTGCAGTATATAAATCCAATAAATAAATAAATGAATAAATAAATAAATAAATCTAGCACATAGATGTAAATTTGGGCACTGCAACTCTGTTCCAGTTGGAGGAGAAACCTGCATAAACAATCATGTTTTCAACAATCACTTAAAAGATCCCAAAGAAGGGGCCAGGCATATATCAGGGGGAAGGGTGTTTCACAGATGCAAGGCAATGGCTGAGAAGTCCCAGTTCCTAGGGTTATTTTCTTTCTTATGGACCTCTCTTCAGATTGAAGCCCTCAGTCATCCTACCTTGGAAGAGCACATAGTATGGACATTTCTCAGTGAAAGCGGGCACTCTGCCTCGTATGGAGGTCCTAAACAGTTTAGGGTGTTGTATGTCATCGTCATACTGTTGCTGCTGTAAACCACCCAGAGTGGCCTTGATGCCAGATGGGTCATCTAAAAATCGAATACATCACCACCACCACCACCACCACCACCACCCCTCTTAAAGTCAATGTAGAAGCAAATTGGTAGTCAGTGCGAAGAGGCCAGTGTGGGGATATATGTTGACATTTACTAACCACTGTCAGAAGTCTATCCACCATGTTCTGAACTAACTGGAGCCTCTGCATCAGCATCGAGGGCAGCCCAACATAGAGAGCATTGCAGTAGTCTAATCTCAAGACTACCAATGCATTGATCAGTGTGGTGAGGTCTCCAGTGTCCAGATAGGGATGCAGCTGGGCAATCCACTACAGACGGAAGTGGGAGGAATGGACCAAAGGCACCACCTGGGATTCCCTGAATAGCACTGGGTCCAAAGGCATGTCCAAGTTGTGACCTCAGTCTGATTGGAGAGAGTTACAGTTACACCCCCAAAAGAGACGGAGTCTCCCAACCTGCTGAAAGTGGGGCATCTATGAATTTGAGGATTTCCGTCTTGTCTATGTTCAGTTTCAGCCTATTCATTGTCATCCAGTATAGCTGTCAGACAGTGCTCAAAGGACAAAACAGCATCTACTGCAGAAGTTGGAAAGGAGAGTTAGAGCTGAGTGTCATCAGCGCCCTGGAAACACAAGGATCCAAAACACCTAATCATTGGGTGTTTTGTATACTAATGTCTCTCCCCTCCCCCAGCAGCCTCATACAGATGTTGAATAACATTGGCAAAATGATTGACTGCTGTGGAACCCTTCAATTGTGGGTCCAAGGGGTGGATCTCATCTTACAATTTCTACTCTCTGACAACAGTCCTCCAAAGCAAGACCACTGGCCCTCAATTAGGAGAGCCTCCCCAGGAGGATACTATGGTCAAAGGTATTAAAGGCCACTGAGAGATCGAGGAGGAACAACAAGGATATCTTGTAGAGGACACAAAGAAAAAAAACATGTGTGTGTGTGTGAATTGGGAGCAGACACGTGTCTGCGAAGGCAGGCCTGCACCTGCTCCTATGAGCACACATCAATCAGGCAAGGACAAAATTAAACCCCCGCATCCAGCTGCAATCCTTGATATTGTCACAAGCACACTGCAAACAAACCTGGTCCATATCGGCCCAGCCGTTCCCTAAAAGGATATGGCTGAAGAAGCCCCGGTTTCTTTCCCTGCAAGCGAACAGGCTGGAACAAAGGTTAGGGGTGATTGACAGTGGATTTGATAAGTCGTTTCCTCTGGATATGTGCCCCCCCGAGCCTCAGGAAAGTAAGGGGAATTGGGCAACCCCTTACTCCTCAGTAGATCAGACCTTGTCACACTTGGGGTGGGTGGGGGATCATTCCATATTAACCCCCTTCTCATCACTGCATCGTTCCCTGCACAGCCAAAAGGGCAACAAGAAGTATTTTCTCTTTCCCTTCTCCTCCTCTCTCCCTCTTCCCCAAATAAAGGTCCCTCCACCTATCCCCTCTGTGTCCTCCCCCCACTCTTGCCTTCCAGTAATATCCCCGACCCCTCCATTTTCCCAATTCCTCCTTCCTTCATGTATCTCAAGGCCTGGACAAGGGTACACGTTGCCTCCATGCAAGGGTCACCCTGTCACATGGAAAAACCAGTTCAAACTGCTTGATTCCTCTGAATGGATTTTGCCAGAGGCAATCTTCTCCTTCCTTCACCTTTTTTCCTGCTTAGCCCTCCAGCTTCCAGCTCAAGCACCTGGACATCATCAAATCCCTTCATCTGCATTTGGACCATGGGAAGGTCTGCCATTATTCTACCTCAAGACAATACCCACCGCATTTCTTATCATGGATGATTCATCATTCACCCATTGATGTTGCTTGCTGGCCCTGCCTCTCACCTCACCATGTTTTCCTGGGTACCCCCCCTTTTGCTGTTGTTCCTCTCTTCCCTTCTCTTCTCTTATGTCCCCCTTCCCCCCCTTTGCCTCAGCCAGCCGGGGGGAATGATTCTCAGCCTTCATTCCCAAGGATTGGGGTCTCTCTTAGTATCAAAGGTCCAATTCCACGGCCCCCACGGAACCAGGACTCTCTCTCTCTCTCTCTCTCTCTCTCTGCCTTCTGCCTCATCTCCCATCACCTCCTGTTCTTTTCCTGCTCTTCTACACCCTGCCTCACTGAGGACTAGGCTATTGGGATCTGTCTTTGTATTCCCCTGCCTTTCTGGATCCAAGCCACCTTTGGGGCAACAAGAGGGCACCAGCATGGCTGAAGAGGAGTCATCCATCAGGACTTCCATTCCCTCAAAGCGGGAACATTACGTACACCCGGCAGCTGGGCCAGAGATAATATCTCAGCCAGAAGGCACACCATTGTTTCGTCTTCACACCTATTCAAGGCACCTCTGACAGCAAAAGACTTTCCAGATTAACATTGCTGCCTCTACTGTGACTTCCTTGCCCCCCACTGTGACTGTTCCGTCTTCCCTCGACCTGTTAATCGTTCCCTGATTACCCAGGCACCTGGACAATACTGACTTCTCTCCTCTCATTGTCAAATCTCCTGGCCACACATTAAGGGATTAATTCCTGCCTAATCCACCCAAGCGGGGGGGCGGGCGGGCCATGGACTGTGTAACGCCCAGGACCTTCCCCCAAGAGACTCGTGGGCTCATCTCATTGGTGGTCCCCGGAACACCACCCCTAGCCCAACCCTGGGGGAGGTACGAGCCTGTGGGGCGGGAAGGGAGGAAATAAAGTTTGGGGTCTCTTTGTCTTGGGTTGCGAAATGCCTCACTACTGCCTTGAGTGATCCGTTCGCCTTACCATTTTACTAGGCCTAATAAACTGGTAATTCTCTGGATCTCTCGGTGTTGGTTTCCTTCATTGGCTTTTGTGGAGTCCAGCACTTTGCAGCAGGGCTAGCTTGCTGCGATCTCAACAATCTTGCCCCCATCCGCCTCCATTAGGAGGTCATCTTGCCTCTGTGTCATGATGCAGCATGAAACCACACTGAAACAGATTGTGGTTTTATCCAGGAGCATCTGAAGCTGGTTGGCTAACACCCTCTCCATAAACTTGCTCGTGAAAGGAACATTGGCAATGGGCCTGTAGCTGTTAACATCATCTGCCACCAAGTGCAGTTTCTTGGAAATAGGTCTAATAAGTATCTCCTTGAGGGCAGAGTACCTGGAGAGGCCCATTAATTATTGCTGTGGACTACTTATCTTAGAACAACTAAAACGGCTATTTATGCATTGCTAAAAAGAGAGAGAAAATGCTGGGATGAACAAACTTCTGGGTTTCATTATCTAGAAGATTCAAATTTTAAAATGTCAAGTGTCTTCCCTCTCATTTATACAGAAATCTCTGGATGTTCATACATTCTTGTAAAAATGAACTAATTAAAATTCTCACCTATTTGCACTGGTTAAGTTTACCTCAGCAGAAAAAATGGCAACTTTCAGTCAGAAGCACAAACATAGTTGAATACCTAGTTATATAAATCTAGATTTTAATCATTTAAAGCGCTCTGACAAATCTGATTCTCTGTATCTCTCTGTCTCTCTCTCTCTCTCTCTCTCTCTCTCTCACTCACTCATTCACTCATCTAGCCTCAGGACTTGCAGTGTCAGAAAGACAAGACAAATATTGATACTGTATGCAGAGATCAAATTAGGGTATAGTGGGAATTGAGTATTTTTAAAGAGAAACTCAGTAGTCTTACCATTGAAGGAAGAACAATGATCAGCTCTTGACAAATTTATTCATTTAAAACAGAAAATTAAAGGGTTAGCTACATATTGCAGGCAAGCACATCTCAAGAAGCCATAGCACATTTATTGTTTACAACAGGAGAGTATGTGATGGGGGGAGATAAATGGAGAACAGAGAGGGATGGGAAAGGCAATGGGTGTTGATCTTTTCTTGTGCTCGAAATTCTCCTGGGGGCTTTTTCATGGACAGTTGGATTGTGCTTCTTGCTCCAAGATTAAGAACGGGCAGCTTTCTGGTTTGGAATTTAGGAGCAAAAAAATGCAATAAAAAGCATAGCAGTGCCACCTACCTATCAGATGTGAGTTTTTTAGTCTCTAAAAATAAAGTTGCATTGCCCATATCAGTCTTGTGCCTGATGCCTTGCAAAGTGTGCACTCCACAATTAAGAAGACAAAAGAAATCTGATGAGAGGCAGAGAGTAAAAGAGGATTCTAGCAAAGAAGCCTAGAAAATGTGTTATGCATCTGTTGTTCCAATAAAACTCATAAAAACCAACAACAGTTGCTATTCCAGACTTTAGTGGGTTTGAGGAAATAGGATCTGAGTGGTAGGGCAATTCAGGTAAATGCTTATCCAACATTTGTCTTCTGAAATTTTCTGTAAAATACAGTTTGGAAGAGACCTCTTATATAATCGCTGTGACTTTGCTGTCTCAGCCGATCAGAATCCTATACTTTGCACTTTCTGAATCCATTAGAATCTTTTTTCTTTTTAGTACTTTTCACCAAACACTTTTTCTATGCAACAAAATAAAGACATTTTCAAATAATACACAGTGATCTAAGGGTACCATTATGTGCCTTTTTGTACATAGATATTGCGGGATGTTGAAGGGTTTTACATTAAACCAACAGAGATAATAATTTGGATCAGCAAGAAAAAAGCCATATAAAATAATTTCAGTCACATTTTGCATTTAAGCTGTTTAATGTGTTGGCTAAACAGGTGAAAATCTGACCATCAAACTATATAAAGCAAAAATAAATAAATAAATAAATAAATAAATAAATAAATAAATAAATAAATAAATAAATAAATAAATAAAGCAAACGAACTACAACTTTGAAACATTCACACTTGGTGAAGTACAGTCCTGACAATTGCTTTTTATCTAGGTGAGAACTAGTTAGCTGATGAAAAATGAATCAGCTTCTGGTATTTTCCTTTCCATGGTGTCACTTTGTGAATGGTAGTGAGCACAAGTGGGCATCCTGCAGACCATCTTAACTGCTGCCATTGGAGTTGTTCAAGTTATTCGGACTGCTAGTCTGAAAAATGAAAAAAAGAGTTTTGCACTAGTATACAGTCTAGTGCCTCTCCACTGGGCTGCCTGGTCACGTGACCTCTTTCATGATGTGGTTTCAGCACACAGAATCCAGTCGAGTGCTGCAGACTACAAAGTATTCTCCTGTTGCAACAAATACGCTTGCCCACTTGAAAGTATAGAATACAGGTGCTGCAAAGCAGGAGTATGCCACTGAAGGCTGGCTAGTGGAACATTTGGTTTATGATATACCCACCATTTGATATCACGAAGAGTCAGTCATGACTGTAACGGCACAACACACACACACTGCTATCCTTGTGATGCCTAATTATCACCTGATGGCCATGTCAGAGACCTTTTGGCTTCCCTGTGCACTCAGGCTTATGCCTGATGCTGTGTAAGAACATTCTAAGAGCATGGTGCAAGGGAGCAGTTGTATTGTAGCATCATTGCATCAATCCTTGAGCAAATAGGTACTGATGAATTTAATAAAGACAGGGAAGTTTCTTACCTTTCTCACCTGAGGGAAACCATCCGTGCTCCACCCCCACCCCCGAAGAAAAAAGAAAATGAAAAGCTTTCTACCTAAGACAACAATTAGAGGCTAATCTAATTGCAAAAAAAAAAAAAAAAAGATTGCAACTGAAGTGCCTAATTACCGTAAAAAGCAAAAAGGAGCAGCTCGCAGTGGTTACACTAGTTCTGCAAATTCATCAGATTAGATCTAGGCCTTGGTCTTGAGGTTTTAAAATTATTATTAGATTATAGCCCTGGGGGAATGAAAATAATTTGCTAATTAAGGTATCGGAGAACTCCCAGTTCTGAAAGGTACACTTTTAATTTCCATACTAACGAGCTTGCCAAATGGAGGGAGCATGAGGGGTGTCCCACAACTTCTGCACCAGGAACTATTGGTTTTCCCACTGGACAAAATAACAGGTAAAAGGCCCTTTGGGGACTAAGTGGTCTGCTTATATACCACCCCATACCACTTCAAGTAGTCTCTGGGCAGTTTACAGTTTTTAATTACAGTATGCAAGCTACACATTGCGCGCCCCCCCAGCAAGCTGGGTACTCATTTTACCGACCTCGAAAGGATGGAAGGCTGAGTCAACCATGAGCCTGCTACTTGGGATTGCACCCCAGATTGTGAGCACAGTTTTAGCTGCAGTACAGGCATTAAACCACTGCGCCCCGAGGCTACTGTTCCCAGCCAACATGGCCAATGGACTATGCTGACTCCAGGAGTATGGAAGTGGTAGTCCTCAAAAGTAACTTTTCCAGGTTTCAGATGCCAATCCTGAGTGTAAGACATGCCAGTCTCATGGCAGCTGGCACATCTCCCTGTGGCTTCTGCGCCAATATCCAGAGGTTGAGCCATGGCAACTGGACTTCATTTCTTGTGGAATCAAAATGTTTCACTACTCATCCAAGTAGTTTCTTCAGTCTGAGGAAGGTTGGTGGGGAGAAACCAAGGTGAACTATAAACTTGAAGCCTCCCACCAACCTTCAGAAAGAAGAAAATACTTGGATGAATAGCGAAACATTTCAATCGCACAAGAAAAGAAGTCCAGTTGCCATGACTCACCTTCTGGATAACCTGACCTGGATGACTGAGAATCTCCACAGACATATTCTGCTCCTAAGCTTTCCGCTTCTTTCCCACAACTCTCCTAGGTTGACATGTACGCATGCAAGGGAGACATTGAGACAGTGGGGAAAGATGCATATAGAGGATTCTTATCTCCCCAGGAATTTCAGAATTCTTGTTTCAGAAGAGGACAGAGTCTGAGAAGTACTTTGGGAACAATTTGTCTGTGTAGAGTCCCAGTCATCCAGGCAAGGTTGTCCGAAAATTGAGTCATGGCAACTGGACTTCTTTTCTTGTGAGAGTGAAACATTTCAGTCTCACAAGAACAGAAGTCCAGTTGCCATGACTCAACCTTTAGATGTTAGGAACAATGGACTCAGGGCATGGCTGATATTGGGGGTTATGAGAAGTAAAATTCAAGGAAAGTGCAAACAGCAAATGTTGATTCTGCCAAGAAGAATATTAAGATTGTGGAAAGTACAAGGCACAAGCAAGTAGCACAATTAATACATTGGTCACTATGGTAAACATATAAGCTGCTAGCATCCAAGAATCTATTTACGAAGATCAGGCAGAGAAAATGTTGAAAAAGATCTTGTGGGACTTTCCAATTCAAAGGAATAGTCACTTTGCCTTGAACATAATGGATCAGGCATAGCAGTAACAGAATGAAGAAATGTCTAGATAATTGACACTGCAGTTCCATGGGGTGCCAAAGTTTCCTATAAAGAACTGAAAAAAATCAATGAAATACATTTGTGGGTGAAACATATTTCAGAGGTCTTATTCATCATGGCATTGATTGATTGGTTGGTTGGCTGGTTGATTGGTTGGTTGGTTGCAATCTGGCTATGAAGCCCAGTTTGAATTTTATAAAACATAATATTCAGCTGCAAATCAAAGCTGTGAAAATGGAAATATTATGTACAGCATAGATATTACATTTATATTTAACTGATTCTTAGGTTTTTTTGTTAAAACTTGTGCAATATCTGCTATATAATGCCAATCAATGTTCCAATGTGTTTTATATTTCCAGATATTCTTATAATAATAATCTTAGAACTGCGAGCTGGAAGGGACCCAATGAATCACTGAGTCCAGCCCTGTCAAGGAGGCACAGTGAGTAATCACACTCCTGACCTCTGGCACGCAGTCCGATACCTAAGCCACTTTGTTATTCCACAGTTGTATCCAGTGGTAAATAATACAGAGGAAGAGTTGGAAATTTTAAATGAGCCCTTGAAGTCAGAGGCCAGAGTACTTGATGTATGTCACGGGCCTGATGAAGTAGTCCATGAAAACTGATGTGGTAATACATTTGTAAGATGCAACAAGTCTATTTGTTGTCAGAGAGAGAGAGAGAGAGAGAGAGAGAGAGAGAGAGAGATTTGAATCCCAGAGGAACCATGCATGTCCTGCATTAATTTACGGTTAAATGGCTCCATCTGTAATTGTAATAACCCACTTGCAAATGTGTTATTGGGCTGCATAAAATATGGACAGTCAAATGCCATAAATAAAAAAGAAAAACACAGAAGCATCAAGCCACAGCAGATGTTGCTAGGCAGTAATGAATTCATAGAACCACAAGGGGTCAGACATAGGAAAGGAAAATCCATCTCCGAAAACTCCATCTCTCATCTATCCTCTCATGGCTATTCAAGTATGGGG
>JAHTLZ010000010.1:69476082-69491944 GCA_023846285.1 Phrynocephalus versicolor
AGAAGAAGAAGAAGAAGAAGAAGAAGAAGAAGAAGAAGAAGAAGAAGCAGCAGCAGCCCACTATGGCTAGTCAGCTTAATGGCAGTGCAGCCTCAAAGGAGGAGAAAGCTAAAGTGCTTACCTTCACAACCTTCACCTCAATGTTTCCCCCTCACACTGTCCCATCTTCTAAACAAGCAGAAACTGAAGAATGAGGATTTGGATTTGGAGCTGAAGCAGTATTGAAGGCCCCAATTTATCTTTACAAAGGGTCAAGCTATAAATTTGCAGAATGCATGTCTCCCTGCTCCACCTCCTCCTCCTTCACCCTCCTCCGTCTTTCTCTGCCTTCTGTTCAAGTGTTTAAAGGTGAAGCAGGGCCAAAGCCCTTGTTGATACCACCTACACACAAATATAAAAGGTCCACTGAATTACATCACCACAAAAAAGGCTACAACCCAGACTGACTTTCAGACATTACAATCTAATTATATGCTTCAAATTGCCAGCCACAATTTACTTGCCAGAAGAGCAAAAGAAGAAGCATGTCATTGAAACAATCAACTTCTAAAGAACTAAAAGCATCTGATTGTCACACCCCCTGCAGTTCGCACATTAGCTTGAGTTGTTTTCCGATTGGCCATAGTGAAGTATGCCTTTGTTGACACAGATTATTTCTTGATCACAAAGTTCTGCCAGAATCCTGCTTCTGGAACACAAATGTGATTTCAGCTAGAAAGACATGTGGAGGTGTAGAAGCTGGTTCAAGCACATATATT
The DNA here is from genome assembly GCA_023846285.1 of Phrynocephalus versicolor. NCBI lineage: Eukaryota > Metazoa > Chordata > Lepidosauria > Squamata > Agamidae > Phrynocephalus > Phrynocephalus versicolor. The sequence continues at coordinate 69,476,841 of JAHTLZ010000010.1, forward strand.
TCTAGACACAACATTGCCATAGTTCCTCTACTGTCTTGTTCCCGGGTTATCAAGCTCATTAAACTGTTTATCTGATGGCAAAATGAAAAAAGGATAACTAAAATAGGAGATGGATTGACTCAAAAAGGAAGCCACAGCCTTGACTTTGGAAGGGCTGAGTGGGGCTTCTAATAACAGGATGCTGAACCGTATCCACCTGAGCTGGTTATCAGAAGAGGAGGAGCCCAATGCAGAAAAGGAATTTGACAACCCAGTTGGCAGCACTCTCTTGGATCCTGAAGAGAGGAGAGGCAGATCCTCCCAGAAAAGCCTGGTTGATGTGTGTATGTTTGCCTGAAGAAATATGTGGCCACCCCCCACCCCACTGCAGCTAATACCAAGAAGCCTTCTCAAGGTCAGATGGGCTCCTGATAGCTAACTGGAAACAGCTGAGAAAAGGGAGGCTGAGAGCTTAAAAACACTCATCCAACAATCCATCTTGAGGGATGAAGATGTTCAATACCATTGGGATGTATTCTGCCTGCCTCATCTCCATGGAATTCCCTCTGGCCTGCATCGATTTACAACTGCATGTCTACCTGCTCCCTGTTGACAAAGGGACCTGTTTATTGGATGGACTCCTGGCCAGACCTGTAGAATAGTGTGTGGAAACAGGCTGGCCTTGACAGCACAACTTCATCCACTTGGTGCCAACACTATATGGAACATTGTCAGAGTTCACTCATTTATAGGGTTGCCGTAAGTCTGAAGGAACTTGAAGGCATGTACATAATTGAGACTACTCATTCCAAAATGTCTGCCATAGCACACATTTTGGAATGGGAGGTAAATCACTGGCTATATCAAGAACCTTGCACTACGGATGGCACCAGGCACAAAAATGCATCTAACCACTTGCCCAACACACATACTTCCTCTTCCTCCGTTGTCATTTGCTCTAATCCAACCAGATGCCTCAACTCATCTGAGAGATCAGTATGAAGATTAACCAACAAACAGCAGAGCAACCCAAAGTGCTTACGGAAAGAAACACTAATACCATCAAATCCAAAGGGAGTGTGCTGACAGATGCTGATTAAGCAAAACGCCAGCATTGGTAATTAATTTCTCAGAAAGAAGAATTACTTGCTATATTTCTGAAGCTTGAGAAAATGCCGGTGCTTTATTGACACAGCTGTCCTTGTCGCTTCCTCTCCCATCTTAATTTTGTTACACAAAAAAATGGATGGGTGGGTGAATAATGCCCAAAGAGGGCAATAAAATATATATGCAGATTCCACACATCCTGGACATAACCTGTTTCAATTGTTACCCTCAGAGCGACGTTTTAGGGCATTGCACACTAGGACAACTAGATACGTATAAAGATAGTTTCTTTCCAAGTGCTATCAAACTGTTGAATAATTATCTGGAAGTTGAGTCATGGCTACTGGACTTCTTTTTTGAGAGATAGAAATGTTTCGCTGTTCATCCAAACAGCTTCATCGGATGAACAGCTAAACGTTTCTATCTCTCAAAAAAGAAGTCCAGTAGCCATGACTCAACTTCCAGATAAACTCACCTGGATGACTGAGAATCTTCACAGACATGTTGAATAATTAATTTTTACTTCTCTTCTTCCTTTTTAAATAATAGGTTATATTGTATTGTTGTACTGTGTTTTTATTGTTGACTATATGATTCTTATATTTCCTTTTATATATGGAGAGCATATCTTACCAAATCAAATTCTGGGTGTGTCTAACCACACTTGGCCAATAAAAGTATTCTGATTCTGATTCTGATTCTCTAATAAGCAACCCAGATTTCTATTCTGCTTTCTGCTTTTTTAAGTGGCATTTATATGCTGCCTTTTCCCCAGCAAGTTCAAGGCAGTATAATTGGCTCTCCTCTCTCATCTTTCTCTTCGCAACAACCCTGGGAGTAGATCAGACTAAGAGACAGTGCCTGGCCCAAGTTCATCCAAGTGGGAATTTCAGTCCTGATCTTCCGCACTCTATCCACTACATCACAGTAGCTCTGTTTCTGTCGCTCTGCCTTCTTTCGTTTGCCTCCTCCCATTGGTTTTTGAGCTGGGTGCCACTCCATGTGAGAGCAAATATTTTCCATGGAGAAGGTCAGAGTCAACCCTTGACATCCCCAAGAAGAATTAAGAAAGACCTCTATTCAAAATTCGGATGAGCCCAACCTGTGAATAACCTGCTCCAGTAATCTCTCAGGGTTGATCAAGCTCACAAAGGGAGTTGGAAATGTAGTCCAATAACACCTGGAGAGCCAAATGTTTTATAGAGTTAGATTGAGTAATGATCTGATGGTAAGGCTGCTTCTTTGTACAAAGGAGACACATTTGCTTGTGCTACTACTGCTGCCCTGCACAAAAACAGATGACTCCATCCTTGTAGGTTCCTCTTCAGCCAGCTCTCAGACTTGGAGATTTTTTGTATAGTTTACCATCATAAAACACTCTCTGGTAGTGTATTCTCAAGTGCTTTCATGGACAGTATCTGATAGATGTTGTGAGGTTTTTTTTTGGGCTGTTTGGCTGTGTTCTGGAAGTTTTTCTTCTTGATGTTTTCCCAGTCTCTGTGGCCGGCATCTTCAGAGGGCAAGAAGCTCTGGAAGGTTTCCATGTTTGAACTCAATTGTCCTGAATCTTAGTCCAACCCTTCATTGATACACTACTGAGGGCCTGATCTTCCATGAATTTATCTATTCCATTTTTTAAAGGCTGGATATCATTTCTGGGTTATGTAGAAGCAAATCCTATAGTTGGTACAGACAAGAACAAAGCAGAAAACAAAAGCACTTTGATACCTAAAAAACTGAAATATTTCAGTTTGAGCTTTTGTGGATCCATGAACCCCTACACTGAAATATACCATATTTTTCTGTGTATACAACATTATTTTTTTCTAAAACCATTGCACCAAAAATTAAGGGGCATTGCATACATGGAAGTAAGCCTTTCCTAAGGGGTGAGGGGTGGGGTGGAGGAAACACAAACTGACCTTGCTGTTTCCTTTTCTTTCCATGTCCTGAAGACTCCTCTTTGCTTTGTTTTTGCAAGGACTGGAGCCGTCTTTTCAGCTGGGAAAGACCTGGGGGTGGAACAACCCATTCGCAAGAACAAAGCAGAGAGGAGGGCAATCAATTGCTCCCAGAGAGGAAGTGAAACAGTGAGGTCAGTTTGGATTCTCCTCCACCCCACCCCTTTTTACCACTCTATGCTGGACGCTATTTTAAACAGAGGTGGACACAAACCAGAAAACTCGTGGTCCTGTTCGTCTGGTTCTTTTTTTAAAAAAATATTTAATTATTATAAAACCAATCACCAACAACCCAGACAAAGACAGTGACCCCCCAGGCATCTGAAACATTGGATATACATTAACAATGAAACATATTCAAACATATTCAAATTAACAAAATGTACAATTCTATATAAATTAACAATTAACAATTAACAATCCGCAAGATTTATTTAGCTTTTAACGTTTTAATTGCTCCAAATTGATCAAACATACTCAAATAATTCAGTAGCTTCTCAAACCATTCCTCCTCTTTCTCATTGACCTTAAACCCTTTCATCCTGCGTATCTTCACAGTTAGGTATTTTAAAATTATAATATTATTTAATTTCTTCCTCCATTGGTTCACCGCTAACTCTTCTGCATTTTTCCAATTACTTGCTATAACCTGTCTGGCTGCAATTATCATCAGATTTCCCCATTTACATTCCTCTTTTGTTTTTAACTCTGTGCTACCCATGCTAATAATAACCATCGTCTGGTTCGGGCCCACCCTTGGTTCGGTTCAGGTTCAGGTTCGTACAATTTTTTTAAAAAAAATTGTATGAACCCAAACCAGTTCGGGGTTCAGGTTCTTACCAATGGCAGTGGTGGTGGTGGTGGCGGCTCCTCAGCGGTGGGAGTGGTGGATTCTGGCTCCTGTGGCAGGGGCTTTTTGAGGCACTGGCATGGGGCCAGTGCCTCTTTTTTTTCAAGTGCCCACCACATGGCCCCTGGGGCCAGGTGGGTGCTTCTTTTATTTTTTTATTTTTTTATTATTTTAGAGCACTGACCCGGCCACCCCTGGGGCCAGGTCGGCACTCCTTTTTTTTTTAAAAAAAAAGGTATTTTATTTGTATTGGGGTTTTTTTACTGCTGACCACATGGCCGTGCTACAGCTGTAATGTGTCCATCAGCTTTTTTTTTTCCTGGTCACCGTCACTGAAACCAGGAAGACCAGACCTCCGGACCAGCACCAGGTAGGAGACATCTCCCGCCCATTAATGAAATGAAACAAAATGAACCAATTTTTTTCAGTCGTTTCATTTCATTTTAAATTTACCCCTAGGTTCATTATTTGTTTCATTATATAACAAAATGAATAATGAATAACGAAACAAAGTAAAAGTTCATCTTGTGCCCATCTCTGTAGGCGCCTGGAGTAGGAACTGGCAAACCACTCCAGTATTCCTGCAAGGAAAACTCCATGGAGATGGAGTCACGAAGAGTTGGTCACGACTGTAACGACACAACACACACACTAATTTTAAACACATTTTCACACCATGTGGGCAGACTATAAAACAGAGTGGGCAACTGAGTCCAGATGTTTTTTAAATTAATTTTATTAAAGTAACCAAAAATGCAAACTAATGGGGAAAAATACATCATAACAATTTTTTAAAAAATGACTGGCATTTAGAGGCATGCCCTAAAATAGTGCTTTTATCAATATTTGATAAGGAGCAGTGTAATTCATCAAGTAGAGGAGTTTAAAAATTTATAACAGCAGCAAGATTAATGGTAGTTAGGAACTGGAAAATAAGTATGATTTTCAATTAAATGAATGGTGTAAAGAGGTTTGGAGCATAGTTATTATTAGTATTAAATTAATGTGCAATAGCAAAGTAAAGAAGCGGCTATTAATTAAGAATAGCTTTACAGATATTTGGGGGAGAATTTACTGGTTTTATATTCATAAAGGGAAAGAGATGTGTACCTTCTCTCTCTGAAGGCCACATGCTGTGGAGAAGCAATGGGGGAAGGCCTTGACAACCTTTCTTGGCTTGTGAATGGCCCAGAGGCTCTTACTACTTGTAATCTCATGCTGAGCTATGCATTTATGGTCAAATCCAACAGTTACATGCTTTGTGTGCACTTGTATTCACTCTCCCCTCTTCTTAAGGGAGATTTGCCTGATCTATAGATTCAAAAGCCATGAAGTCTGCATATAGAGCTGTTTTCAGCATTACCTTCCTCTGAACAATGTGCATATTGCCCATTGGCTATCCACTCACAGAACCCGGCTACAAGGGTGTTGGGCAGTGTGTGTGTGTGTGTGTGTGTGTGTGTGTGTGTGTGTGTGATTCATTAAGATTTTCCCTCTAATATGGCTGAGCCACAAGCAGTTTTCTCTGGCACTGCTGTACAAAGAGGCATCTATCATGCGCTACATCTCCCTTTAGGCCCAGGTTATACAAGACATAAATGTAAAGACTTCCAGACAGCCGCTCTCCACACCACCACCACCGCCACCAATCCTTTATGCTTAATGGAAGTCATTTTTCTGTTTCATTTCTTCTCTGCCCCCTCTGGAAATGAATGTGCCTTTTTCTGTGCAGAACATGAAGCTGCCCAAATGAACGGTCCCTTTGGCCAATTACTCTCCTCTGTTTTGCCCACAAGGCCAGGAAATGAAAGTTCCCCTACTACTCCAAATAATGCTTCTCAGTGCTGCAGAAAGAGGTTTTATCAAAGCTGGCTCTGGAATGGCAGCTTACCCTAACACAGGTGATACATTGCCCACCTATGTACTAAAAGCATGGGTCTGAAGATATATGCAGCAATATTTAAGCTATTGACATGATGTCCACTAAATCATCACATCATACATCTCAAGTCCCCTTTTCTCTCCAAGGTTCGTCCCTGCACCCCATATCTGTGACAAAGTCTAAAGATATTAATTTAGTCCTCCTCTCTCAAGTAAATTCATGTGTCGGGCCAGCTCCCATGGAAAACTGGAATCATTCTCATGCACACGGGGGAATGCACCAGGGAGGTAGAAATACATGGGACCAACGTTTCTTGTAATTTTCAGCACTGCTGGGCTGGATTCCACACATATATACACCACTCATGACTGGAACCAAATGGGTTGGGAACAATCTCTCTGTGTGCGCAGAGAAGTAGTGAATCTTTCGTGGAATTTAACTACAAAGTTTAGTGTGGAGTGATCCCTGATTACACTTCTAGCATTCCGCTCTTTTCCCTACCCCTCCCTTGTTCTGGGTGTCGGGGGGGGGGGCGAGAGACAATGCCTACCACACTAGGTGTTGTTCTTTTTAGATATTCACCCCTACGTAATATGTCACAAACAAAATAGCACTTCCATGCCTGGTAGGTGTTTTTTAATCACAGTTTACCTGTCCTTCTTCTTGACCAATTGGAGGGTGGAAATGGCTAAGGACACCACAAGACAAAGAAACTCAGCATGCTGGGCTAAACAGGAGCAGAACAAGAGGAGAAAACCCACATTTTAAAGCTCGGGAAATAGAGCAAAGGACTCCCTCAGTGCAATTGCCCACTTCACCGCTGAGAAGTGGATGCTTGTTCAGAGGGAACTGGTTGCAACAGCAGAGACAACACTTCAACAAATGTAGGGAGGTGATGGGGGCACTCTGGAGGGGAGGGGACTCTTATTTTTTCAAGACATCCACAAGCTTTCAAAAAAAGAAAAGAAAAACCCCACAAACCAACAAACCAAATAATCAGTTCACTCATTCACAGGTGGAGGATTCATGGTTTGTAAGTCCCTCTCTGTCTTCATGATCAACCTTCTTCTGGTACTGTTCTTCAATCAGCCTCAGAGAAGTGTTCACAGGTGATGTTGACTGTTCCCTGGCTTTTACAGCTGTGCAATTAAAAGAATTACCCTTAAAGTGTGCCCAGGTTTAGTTTCACTGATTTTGTGCCTGCCAGGAAGCAATTTGCAAGACCTTCGACGTATGCTCCCACTCTATGCAAGGGCAACATTAATTAAATAAAACAGATGGGAGAAACAAATAAATGAGAGAGGATTGAATAAGGTACTTGAAACCGAGCTTCACTTTGTACAGCAGGCATATGCAGTGTTATGGCTGCAGGAGCTACTAAGAGACTTTGGAAAGGATGAAGAGATGCTAATCCACAAGATAATTAACCAGGGCTGCATCAAACAGTAGCAAAGGGAGAAGACGAATGCAAGCACCAAACCCGTTTGCATCAGGTACCACTGGGTGTGAGACCTGATCAAGAAAGAGGTTGTCCAGATGGTTCCCCTGTCTTGCTGCAGAGATGATATCAGTTACTCTGATTAAGCTGGTAGTGAAAGATCAGTTTGAAACTATGTGAGTCAAGGCAGGGCTTGGCTGTTCTTTTATGCAAGTTTGAGACAGAGTGTTTGGGGTAAAAAGCGAGCTTGCATGTGTAAATTCTTTAAATTCTGGACATAAGTGAAGACCCTGTTACCCTCAGCACACCTCCAAGTCCTTGAGACTGCTCCTTCCAGCCTGCTGTTTCTTTGCTAGTCACCTTTTCTCTCTCCTCCATTCAGAGGAGTAGCCAGGATTTGGGGTGCCTGGGGACAAAGTTCATTTTTGCACCCTTCCTGCTCCCCCCCCCCGCATTGCACACCCCAGCAATGGGGGGGGCAAACCCTGCGGGTGCGGGGTGGATGCATGGGGACGGGCGGGTGTGTGCATGTGCACATATGTGTGTGTGCGTGTGCGCACTAACACCCATGCACGCCTTACACATCTCCCATCAAGGTGAGGAAGAGGAGGAATACGGTGCCACAGCCACTGTGCTCCTGCCCACCTGCCTGCTTTGCTGCTCGCCTGGCGCATGGTGGCAGAGGCGGCAGAGGTGGTGCCATCACCAAGCCTTAGGGGAAAGGAGGACTGCTGGGCAGTGGGAGGGTGCACAGCTTCCTCCTGCTGCTCCCCTTCCTGGTGCCCCCAGATTGCTGCACCCGGGGGAGATGTACCTTTCTGCCCCCCACCCCAGATACACCCCTGCCTCCATTTTCTGTTCAGAAGAGCCATCCAGACTGATTGTTTCTCCTTTTTCAAAAGAGATCTCACACATTTCTTGGCACCAAAAAAGGGAAGAACCACATTCCAAATTCCTTCAACAACAACAAAAATTCCCTCCACGGCCAAGGTCACACCTGGGTTTCGATCCTGATCTTCTGAAGGTCCGGCTTTTCCTCTTCTTCCCATCACGTGATTTAAATGTGGGAGAAGAGGTCTCACGTCAAAATCTGGTTTTTCAATTTTAAAGTGCAGTTCAGCCCCCTTGGCCAGCAGGTGGCGCTAGCACTTGAAAAAAACGGAAGACTTTTCTGGGGGAATTTAATTCTGTGTCGGACTTCCTGTTACTCCGATATGGAGCCAAATTAAAAAAACAGCACCGATCGGCCCCAGGAACAGCCAGTGGGTGCTATGCAAAAAAAAGAAAAGAAAGAAAGAAACCCGGATTATCAGCGGGGTCACACAGCGTCTGCCTCCTTAAAAGCCGGATTTCAAAAGCGAGGCAAAAATTCCCGAGCCTGGAAGGTAGGTCACAGAAACCTCGGTTAAGGGAGCAATACCGGGTTTTCTTTTTCCTTTTTTTTCAAAAAGCGGGGTGGCCATGAGGACGGTATTTTTGGGCACGATTTATTTAGTAATTTAAACTCTCTTTAAAGGGACATGTGACCGAGTCCTGAGTATTGAATACAGATGTCAAAAAGCCTCCATAGGAAGGGTGGCTTTGATGCGGGCTACCCTTCCAACAAAAGACCTAACACAGAGAGGGGGGGGAGAGGGACAGAGAAACAGACACACAGAGACACACAGACACAGACACAGACACAGACACACACACACACACACACACACACACACACCCCAACTGGAGGAGGAGTTTAAGCACCACTGTCAGTTGCAGAGTGTATTTGTGATATTACTTTGGAAGAGGTTTCATAACAGCCTTCCATAATAAGAGTGCACCCTCACCTGAGCCAAGTAGAACTATCCCAGCTTTTGTGAAAAACAAGGACTGATGGGGGGACAAGAGATAAAAAGCTGGATCTGAAGCTTTGCAAGTCACGTGACTATCAACGGTGGAGAAATGTCATTCTGATTCTGATTCTGATTCCCATCTGGACATCTTGAGCAGTCATTTCCACCGAGGAGCAGTAGAGTTGACCGAGAATTGTTCCATATGTGAGGGCGTTTATACATGACCCCTAAGCTCCGGGGCAAAGGGCTGCAAGCTCCGGACCTTAAAAATGTTTCCCCACCAGGTCAATCAATCAATCAATCTTTATTACGGTCAGTGACCAGCAATAGGATACGGTATATAAATAGTAGTAAAATAGATAAGATATAAAATACAGAATATAAAATATATTATATATAAAATATATAATATAATATAGAAACTGCCCAGAAATCCATCCTGACCATCACGAGGCTATACCTTATTAGTATCTGAAGAATTAGTGATGTCAACGAGCCGTAGAGAAAGATCAAGATAGAGATATACAAAAGACATCAAAGTACATACTGTATATACATACTGTTCCATACACATAAGACATCCCACATTTGTTTGTTAGTCAAGAGTTGTTGTTATTTAGGAGCTATGTATCGTAAGTGGTGCTTTTAGTTAAGTGATGACGCTGGTCATTGTCCTGCGGATTTTGATCGCTGCGGCGCAGAACCTGGCCACACTATATGTTACAGAAAAATTCATATCTGATAGAAGTAGTTGAGTATAATAATGACCAGAGCGTCCTGGATATTTATAAATTATTGGAGATATAAGCTTAGCCCGGGTGTCTTTATAGAAGGAACAGTAAAGAAGTACATGTTCTGTTGACTCAATATCACCAGAGTCACAGGGACATCGCCTCTCCGAATAGGGAGATCTCCGATATTGTCCCTCAAGAACAGCAGAAGGGAGGGCATGACATCGGGCCCACCGGTGGGTGGGTATCTCAAGCTTGGCTAAATATCTCATTGGGAGAGATAGATACCTACAGGAGTCATTAACAATAAAGGCAGGGGAGCAAGCTAGATCCAGTTGCCGTTCTGAGTCGGTAACCCGCTGCTTAATGACTTCTTTGGCCTGATCATACTTCATGGTAAAAAGGATGTCTTGGGACAGACCTAAGGATAAGATTTTAGATATTATAGCCCCTTCCCATTTGGATTTAAAGTCATCTTTTCTAATAAGGGGGGCTAAACCCTTAGGGAAGAAATGCAGTCTAATCCAATAGGTAAGAATAGCCACCCAAGCTCTAGCCTCCACTTTCATGAGGCCTAACTCTAATCGGAGAGTAACATTTGGGACACATTTGGGAACTTGTAAGGCCGATCTTACAAATTTAGATTGTACCCGTTCCAGTGGAGCGTAATTGGAAAGGGGACCTAATTGGGCACCATATAGAAGTTGGGAAATTGACTTGGCTTGGAATAATTTAAGTGCTGCAGGAATATATTGGCCGCCAGCTGTCTTGAGATATTTAAGAATGGCTAGAGAACTTCTTTGAGCAATGTTGGCAACATAATCTCCATGGGCTTTTCTGCTACCATTAGCCTGAAGAACTACTCCCAAATATTTGAAGGAGGAAACCTGTTCAATTTTGTGCCCATTGATACTCCAAGAATGAATCTTGGGTCTTTTAGCAAAGGCCACAATTTTAGTTTTCTGATAATTGAGCTTTAATTGCTCTTCCTCACAGAATTGTGATAGTGCATTCAAAGCTCTTCTGAGGCCTACAGGTGTTCTAGAGAGGATTGCCGCATCATCGGCATAAAGCAAGACAGAGATATGCCTTCCAGCCAGTTTTGGAGGGTGGAAGGTCCCATGGTCAAGATAGGACACTATGGAGTTAATATAGAAGTTGAAGAGAAGAGGGGCCAGAATACATCCCTGTTTAACACCTTTATCAGTGGTAACAGGATTGGTGAGTTGACCCTGGGGATTACATCTGATCTTAAGTTTGGTTCCTTCGTGGAGCATGCGTATTAAATGAAATAGACGTCTGTCTGTTGTTGAAGCCTCCAGTTTCTCCCATAACCTAGTTCGTGATATTGAATCAAATGCTGCCTTAAAATCTATAAAGGCAGCATAAAGGGAGGAAATATTGTAAGGAGAGTATTTTTCAATAAGATGTTGGAGCACCAAACATTGATCTATAGTCGATCTGCCTTCTCTGAAGCCGGCTTGCTCTTCTGCAAGTATGTTTTCTTGTTCCATCCAGTCTTGCAATTTCCATTGTAGGTGTCTAGCATAAAGTTTGCTGATTGTATTAAGAAGACTGATTGGTCTATAGTTGGCGGGATTGTCCTTTTTGCCTTTCTTATATATAGGTATAATAATAGCCAGCCCCCAGTCTTCAGGGATTCGTCCGTATCTATCGATACAGGTAAAAAGTGAAGCTAGTAAGGGAGACCAAAAGTCCAAGTTGTTTTTGATGACCTCTGCTGGAATTAAAAATGTTTCCCCACCAGGTCCGGAGTTTGCAGACAATTAAGTGCGACCCCGCCCACCTAAGCGCAACCCAGCTGCACTTTTCTTGTACCTGCTCTTTGATGGTGAAAAATATTTAATGCGGATGTGCTGGGCTCTCCTCGCTTCTTTTTGTTTTTGTTCTTTGCCTCCCACCCCTTTAAGAGCAACCAGGAAGTCACCGGCGGCTCGCCCGGCAGCTCCCACCGGCACCAGGGAGGTAAGGTTTTCTTCTTTTGTCCTTTTTTTTCCTCCCTCCCTCACGCAGCCAGCAGCCAGCGTGGAGACGCACGAAGAGCGACAAACCCCTAAGATCGCTGGTCCAAATTTAAGGGACCAGCGGATCTTAGGGGTCGTGTAAAAGCGCCCTCAGTGTCCAGTAGAGAAAGTGCATTTTCAGACATCTGTAAATAGAATAGGCAGTGGGAAAAAGGATAAGTGTCGGTTTGATTTACTTGGCATGCTCAGTAATTCAGCCATGTCCATCCTCAGCTTCTTGACTAATTAAGTTATTATCACCATCCATTTACATTGCTGGCAGGCACTGACAGCATCACCCCAGCATCATTTGGTTTCTGGTAGCTACACTGATCCCTTTTTGGCAGCCTACTGCCAGCTTACCTAGCTCCTTGAAAGCAAGAAAAAAACAGGAGTATATTGGCAGCCTTCCTGATGACTAACAGAGTGGACCCCACCCTTAAGAACAAAAACATCTCCCCAGGAGATCAACATATATAATCTTTCACCGTCCGGCTATGTTGGACCACGCTATGGGCCATTACGTTGGAAGAGATTTACAGCAACCCTCGTACAGTTGAAAACTAAAAGTGGCATGTAAGTGGTGATTTTACCAGTGCCAGCTTCCCCCTCAAGTGAGTTTCCACTACTGAATGCCCTGGTATTAGAAGTCAGGTCTTCTGAGTCTTAGTCCATCTCTGTATCCAACACAACACCCTAAGTCGCCTTTTGGACTACAGGTTGGACTACATCTTTCATAAGTGACTTCCTTTGCTCTCCAAAATCCACCAGCATCATGCTCTGAATCATGAAGCCATCTGCAGCCTTTACTAAAGCTCAAGAGCAACTCACAGGGATCTTCACTGATCAGAATGGTTGGATCTTTTGCTGCCTCCCAAGATCTGCTGCCTGAAGAAGGCACCTGCCCTAAGAGAGGGCAAGCTGCCCTAAGAGAGGGCCAGCCAATCTTAACTTTGTTATGGCCGTTAACACAATAGGAAAGAAATACAGACTGAATAAGGATTGTGTAAGTCACAAAATAAGCTTTATAAGGTGGTGTATCAAAAACTGTTTCTAGTTTGTGGTCCTTCTCAAAGGCAGATGCCTAATGCATTGAGTTATGTAGCTAGCCCACTCTTCTCATTCCAAGTTTCTTGCACATCAGTGTAAAAATGACAAAATTACAACCATTTTGGGTTTGTTTGTTTTCAGTGCAGGTCAGTGAGAGGACTGGCAATACACATGTACCAATCGGTTCAGATTTGAGGCACAGATAGTATTGGGGGAACCCCAGTCACCAGAGATCAAAATCAGGATTTATCCCAAAATGCCAAACTGGCCTCCTGATCAAGGTGCCTGTGAACACCCCCTCGGGCAAACTGTATGGGAGCAGAACTCAGTTACTCTAACTCCAAACCCTAACCTTTTTGTAAACACCAAGCTAGGGGAAGCAGGAAGATAGAGGCAGCTGAGCTGCATTGTGACACATTTGTTAATTTGAGCCCAAACTCTTTGAAAGGATGGCAGGCACTTTGGCTATAAGACCAGCAAAGCCTCTTTGTCTTTTTCTTTTCACTGCACAGTATTTTAAACCTTAAAAATTTGCTGAAAGGCACATTCTTGAGCGGTTGTCATTTGCATGTCACTTTCTGATGCTTTAAGCCACGGCAGTGAGGGAGGATTGGCAAAGAATGCAGGGGCGGAATGTTGCCAACGTCTGCTGGAAACCAATTGCATTTTGTCAAGGTTTATCTGCGCAACGGGCAGCTATCTGCTAAAGGAGATTTAACCGAATGAGTTGGTGCATCTCTACAGAGAAGGCTAGGTTTCATTTCAATGGAATAGGGTTGAGGGGAAATTACATTGTGCATTGAGGATGAAATTCAAGCTGTCTCTCTTGGAACCAGCTTCAGAGCCTTAAGATATGCTCCGCCATACTCTTGTTTGCCTGGGAAACCAAAGCTTCTCTGGGCATTCATACTGATGTTCTTTTGTCTAAGTTCCTGCTATAGAGTACAAGAAAAATACTGTTCTCCTTTGACTTGCCCCTTGAAACCAGGGATGGCTCAGCCTCTCTGTTTTATTTTTGCATCCATGGCAAGAAGCATCTTTGTGGTAGAAGAACAGCCCAGGGCTGTTTCACAGCATGATCCCGCACTCAGAGCTCATGTTTTAGCCAAGAATAGTTGTTCTTGGCATACGAGCAGCCACGGCATGGTTAAAGAGCCCACAACTTTGCTCTCTTCAGTTCCTAGCACTTGGGCAGTCCTGAGCTTGATGGAAAACCAAAATGAGAAGAGCTTTCTGTGAGACACATGTTTCATACCACTCTGTTGAGGGACCTCTGGGACTTCGCTGAGGGGGGGGGGTCATAAATTTAAGAAATAAATGGGAACACACCCACCAAACAAACTCTAAACATGAAATCATTCAACCTTACAATGAAGCACCTGAGGCTTTTAGCCCATGTCTCTCTTCTGCTGTTCACTTGGCAGAAGCTATTTAACAGTTTGTTATGAATCAGTTGTCTCGAATGAGATTGAGAGTACTATCTTTCTTACAGTTCGTAGCAAGAATTTGCATAGCGCAATCAATCCCAGTGGATACAATAAACAGCAAATGTACAAAAGGCAAGTAGGCTTTAGGGTTTAGCCTTCTGTTACATATTCTTCCATGTGTGATTCTCCAAGTCTGGAAGCTAAGTGATGACAGCTGGACTTCTTTTCTTGTGAGGTCAAAACATTTCACTACTCATCCAAGTACCTTATTTCATCTGAAGGAGATTGATAGAAGACATCCAGTTTATACACCCCCAACTGCATCCACTTGTCAACAACACCCATGCTTGGAAACACATGCACACACAGCTTATATCTCATGTTGGTTTTGCTTTACCCTGATCCAAACAGGCTCATTTGATGGACTGTGTGTGTGTGTGTGTGTGTGTGTGTGTGAGAGAGAGAGAGAGAGAGAGAGAGAGTCACAGCTTCTCCCAACACCAATAAAGCTTGGGTTGTTAACAGTGGCTCCCCTGGTCGTTGTGTGAAGTCGTCTTGATCTTTCTGGGGAGAGATGAAAAGGCAGCAGGATAAATAAGGAACAGATTGTGCCTAAATCCTCCACCCCTGTTGAGAGAGGGATGCCCACATATGGAAAAGAAATCCAGTTGCCATGAGTCAATTTCCAGATAACCTCACGTGGATGACATCACAGACATATTGCCTGATAAATCACACCCGACTGCATCCAATCGTCCCAACACCCATGCTTGGAAACACACACACACACACACACACACACACACACACACACACACACACA
>JAHTLZ010000010.1:69502946-69525460 GCA_023846285.1 Phrynocephalus versicolor
GCAAACCCATCCACCAAATCAGGATCCACCACAAATCGTTTTAAGGGCATTAGAAACAATACTCAACTACTGCGGCACATCTCTGTGACAGGGATTAGTTATTGTTGCTGTGGCAACTGCAACTTTTGCAGCCCCAATTTTGAGAATTGCACAAGCATATAATTTGCCATTGTCATGATTGTATGAGAAAACTGTTGGTGCCGTGTACCTATAGAAACAGTTTAGACATCACACGAAGGGCTGGCATTTGCAGGCACTGTGACCTGCAGTTGTTGCCTGTGAAGGAGAGCAGGCTAGACTTTAAAGACCATCACAGACAGGAGATGTGCCCGTCCTTTAAAAAGAAACAGAACAGGAGACATTTTTTTAAACTCAGCCAAGGAGAAACAGCCCAAAACATTTGCTTTGCCCACTGCTAAGAGCCTCATGGCGCAGTGGTTAAATGCCTGTACTGCAGGTAAAACTGTGCTCACGACCTGGGGTTCAATCCCAGGTAGCAGGCTCATGGTTGACTCAGCCTTCCATCCTTCTGGGGTAGGTAAAATCAATACCCAGCTTGCTTGGGGTTGGGGGGGGGCAATGTGTAGCCTGCATACTGTAATTAAAACTGTTAACCGCCCAGAGACTACTTGATGTGGTATGGGGCGGTATATAAGCAGAACACTTTTTTGCTTTTGCTTCCCTTTTGTGGTTGCCAACTCACGGAGGAAAGCATCACCTAATCCTTGACTATAGAAATGTTAATTATTTGAAGGTTTTAGACCCGCCATTGATTTAGCCTATATTCCTTTCATATTGGGCTCATGGCTCAGGACAGAAAAGAGTTGAGAATGGGTGTTTGCAGCTCTCACAGTCCCTTACTATTGACCATGCTGCCCGGACTGTATGGGAATGGATGGGCCAAAATATGGGGAGAGGCAAATTTTCTCCAACCCTTCCTTCCCCAGGGTGAGCACCAACAGAAGATCTGACAATCATCCTGCACTCCAGCCTTTTGCCTGGATCTTAGCAGAACGTTATACAGGAAGTTCTAAAGCAAACCAAAGCAAAGCATGTGGCTTATATAATGCCCCATAGCACTTAAAGCACTATCAGGGCGGTTTACAAGTAATTATGTAATTATTCAGGCTACACACTGTCCCCGTGCCTGGCAAGCTGGGTACTTGTTTTACCGACCTCAGAAGGATGGAAGGCTGAGTGAAACCTAAGCCTGCTACCTGGAATTGAATCCCAGGATATGAGCACAGTTACAGCTGCAGTACACCAGTTTAACCACTGTGCCACAAGGCTCTAAGACCTCATCGCTGTTCTAAGACCTCATCACAGTGGACACCTCTGAGATGAAAACTTTCATAAGCCTTTCTCTGAGCTAGGAATCCCTCCTTGTATCTCCTATCAGCAGTTGGAGATTAGAGCTAGAAATTTGCTCAGCTCGTTGATGAGAATTTTATATATTCCTATTTTAAATTTTGTTTATTCATTTTATTTTTCATTTCACACTGCACTATACTGACTGCATCTTGGTAAGTAATAATAATATTTTAAAGGTACATCCCATACTTGCTTTTATTAACACAGTTAATGTTTCCATTCAGAACTTTTCAAAGATCTTTTTAAAATGTTTCAAATCAAAGGCACCTGGCCATCAATGTAGGTTTAATGCATATTAGCAACAGTAAGTCATACAGATGAGCTAAACAGACCTAAATACTGTATCTTTCTCCTAATGGAGAGAGAGGGGGGGGGATGTGCTTGTAAGATAACAAAATTACCGTAATCTTTTGGTACGTGTTGTTGTTCACAATTTTATTCCCCAAGGTGCATATTTTGCAGTCTGGATATACTTCAGATTCAAAATTTGTACATGTAATGTACCAAAAACGGGGATATTTGTTTGTTTCCGGACTGATCCAGAGCAAAACAAAGGGGGCCGAATTAATGCTGAGTTCAAATGGAAGCTTTCGAAAGGGCCAATTTGTGCTTTGGTGGTAGAGTAACAGATCTTATTTTGGATGGTCTGGGTGACTAAGAGCCTATTCCCACAACTGCTAAAAGGTACTTTAAGTGCAGGGGGGGGGAACTGTCTTTGAAAATTGTGACCCCACGAGCAGTGGCTTTAAAAAAAAAAAAAAAACCAACCAGACTCGCTTAAGCGCATCCCAGCAGGTCTTCCAGAAACCATTTCTGGGGGCACTGTTTTTTTGGGAGCTGCTTTCGATGCGTCTTTTAAGCTGACGCAAACTGAAGTGGCAACTCCGAAATGCCCACTTGTTTTTTCTCTTGTCCCGCATTGTGCTTACTTCCTGTGTTTTTATTTAAATTGTGGTTTCAGGATATCGATACGCTGCCAAGCCCATGTCATATGTGCTGGCCTGTATTTCTTTTTTTCTTTCTTTTTTCTTTTTAACCTGTTGTGGGGTGTGCCGCATGGATTTGCAACGGAAAAGCAGGGAACCATCACGGAAACTGGCGTTTTTGATGAGCATCACGGTGGTGGGGACAAAACTTAGGCAGAGAATACAGGAGTGTCCGTGAGGACACAGAAACCCCCTATTCGGAATCACATGATCGTTGGCGGAGCGAAACGGCCTTAATAGCTGGGCAACAATACCAAGTTAATGCAGGAGACATTTGAAGCAGGATAGCAGCTGAGCAAGGAGGAAATTGCATGGCTTCTGGTAGAGAAAGGGAGGACTGATGCGCCTATGCCTGCACACTGGAGATTGAGCAGCAGTTGATCGCACTGAGTTTCACTCTTCCATCCCAGGTCAGAGGCCTGTATTTCCTCATTTTCATGTGTTCTCACTTATAAAATACTAAAATACTAATATGTAAAAACATCTACAATATTCAGATTTAAAAAAATCAAACAGGCTACAAATAGGTCAAAAGCAAATTGGCTGTAATTTGTAAACCCAATAATTTGGATTGGATTGAAGCATATGGTATTTACACATTCCTCCTTTTCAACAACTCAAAATATGATCACTTTTTAAAAAATCAGTTTACTGTTCCTTTAAACCACTTTTGACTTTGCTGTGGATCATTGTAGGATTTTTTTTAAAAAAAAAAGTCTAACTGCTCAAAATACAGTTTGGAGCTGAGTGAAAGTTCCAAGAGATGCATAAGCACAAGTTGGCTTTCATCATCCTATTATGCATTCTGTATTTCTCCCTATATTTCACTTGAAAAATTCCTACTGGGAATTGGGATGACTTATTGCTTATTCATAAATCCACTTCATTTTTATTTTCCCTTTTTTTCTACATGTTTTTTCATAAGAGTGTAGCACAACCCACCCAGCACATCACTCCAATAAACCCATTAAAAGGCCCATGATAAGCATATTATTGTCCTGGGATGAACACACTTGTCTCCATCTCTGCCATGATGATGATGATGATGATGATGATGCAGAAGCCCTCCTGCCAATTCCTGCCAAGCCAGGTTTCTTTCCACTATTTCTTGGCTGAAATCATTTCCTTAGCACACACCCTGTCCCGCCCCTCAGAATCCAGCATTTAGCCAGAGAATCCTGTTAGCCTGCATTTTTATCCTGAGTTTCTGATTTCTAACCTAGGACCTCAGTCTGTCCCCTCTTGGAATCCTTACCCAAGAATGTCCTTACAAGGCTCCAGCTGGATTCGCAGTGGTTCCGAGTTTCAAGGTAAACTAGCAAGACTAAGGAAAGGTAATTTCTGTAACCTCTGAATCTATCTTCAGGAGTATTTTTCCCATGGGTTGATGAGTGCCCATGCATTTCCCCTCTTCTTTGTGCCCCTGTGGCCAAGGAAATATCTTTCCCATTTGGACTTCTTTCTTTAGGTTGACATTTAATTTGATATTTCCCCATAATACTTGCATTTGTTTGCCATTTGTTCTACTTCACATTCTTTTTCCTGCTCCCTGTGTAAATATTGATTATTGTGTACTCAGTAAAACTCCCATGATAAATTGCTCTGGGTGAAATATGATCATATATCCCCAGCACTGGTTGCCCTATGCTGGTTCCACACTGACTTCAAGTTTTTAACTATGACAAGACTGCACAACAGGTAGACCGTGGGCTACCGGTAGCCTGCAAAGGGTTCAAAAGTAACCCACCAGCTACCAATTTAAAAAGTAAGTTGTTAAGTTCTCCACCCCTACCTCCCCCTCCCAAGGACCACCACTGCCCCAGCAAAGTTCTGGATCTGCCAGCCCACTGTCTCATCTGAGTGGGGCAGATAAAGGGCTATGGCATGGTCCCCTGCTCCCCCCGCTGGCCAGATGATCAGTGCGCCATTGTCTCTTGACCAGCTGAATTGCTGATACAGAGGGGAGGGAGGGGAGGGGAGGGGAGGGGAGAGTGAGAGGCAAAGTTGCATGCGCACCCACCTCTTTTGGGTGGTGACATCTCTCCTCTTCTTTCCCCTTGGAAAATTCCTTCCTCCCACCCTTCTTCGCTCCTCCTCCTCCTCCTCCTCCTCCTCCCACCCCCATGGCTGCCTCATAGACACCATGACCCACTGCTCCCGCTGCTCCTCCTGCTCCCCTTCCGAGCCATTCTCCCCTTGTGTCACTGCAGTGATGTGACTGCCCCACTGTTGGCTCAGCCCACCCCAGCTGTGTGGCAAACATGGCGGAGGTGAGTGAGAGCCGTGGGCAGCAGTGACGGCAGCGGCAAGAGGGCTGGCAGGGAAAGGGGGGAGGAGGAGGCCGGAGGGGAGGAAAGTCAAGGCAGGCCCTGGGTGGATTGGGAGGGGAAGCACACCTTTTTTAAAAAAAAATATTCCAGCAGCCCAGGCAAGCGGTGGTGGAAGACTTGCCCAGGCTGCTCAAGCCGGGTGCAAGGGAGGTGTGTGCATGGTTGCGTGGGTTGCCCCTTGGAAAGTTAAGCACACTGGCTTGAGCGGGTGCAGGGAAGTGTGTACATGGTCAGCCTTCCCATAGGAATGCATTGAAATCCAGATTAATTGATTTTCAATGCATTCCTATGGAAAACCGCTGCTCTACTTACAATTTTTTTTTACTTACGAGCACGTGCTTGGATTGGATAAAATTTGTAAATAGAGGTATTAGTGTAGTAGCCCTCAGGCACTTTGGGCCAGACAAAGTAGACCTCGTCCTGTTCAAAGTTGGACAGCCCTGAATTATGACATACATGTACAAAGCCCTCAACTGTTAGGACCTCGTTACAGGCAAGGTGCTTGAGGCAGCTAACACCACGAGAGGCCCAAAAACAAAAAAATGAGAAACAGGGCCTTCTCTGCTATTGCCCCACGCCTGTGGAGTGATCTTCCACCTGATATATGCATGTCTCCTTTTTGGCTGCCTTTAAAAAAATCACTTAAAACCTGGATGTTTAAGTAGGCATTCCCTCAGCATGCAACATAACTCCAGCGTTCACCATAACATCCATTAAATAATACCCTTCATTTTAGTTCGCCCGCCAGTAACAATAATAATAGCAAGAATTTTAATCTCTATGCGAGTTTAAATGTTGCGATGATTGTTTATGTCGTATGTTGGTATTTTATTTTTATTTTTATTTCATAACCTTTGGGGTTATGTGTTGTATTTCGTTAATCTTTTGTTATCTGTGTAACTTGGTAATTTGTGGCAAACCGCACACAGTGGCCATGGCTGCCAGATGGGTGGTATAAAACTCAAACAAACAAATAAATAAACAAACAAATAAACAAATAAATAAATAAACAAACAAACAAACAAACAAACAAATAAACTCAGCCCAGTCAGTTTTGGGGTGCACTACTGCTGTGGTTCAAAGCCCCTTTATGAGTGTGCCTCAGAATGGGTGTGAGTTCATACATGTACTGAGTACATACCTGGTAACTCTGTACTGATGGGTGGGAAACAGCTGAGCAGTAGAGAGAGGAGGAGCAAAGAGGAGGTCGAACTCAGAAGGAGAGAGTGGCAGGCAGGCAGGAGAATCCTGTTGGGTCACCAGTTCCTCTTTATTGGCTGAGACATCTCTATGCATTACCTGAAATACTTTATTCCCTCCTCCCTTCATAAAAGTTATGCAAGCACCTGAGTGAACTGGGTAATAAACATTCATGATTTTCAATTAGTATGAAAGCAAAAAAATATGCTGTGAGGTAAGATAGTGTCGAGAAGGAATGTTTGTTCCTAAGGATAAAAATGTTGAAAAGGCAGTGAGTGTAAAGAATAGATATCAAGGCAACAAAGTTGTGCTCATTGGCATGGCACTAAAAAATCCCAACTGCTGGATGAATATAGTATGGATTTTCTGAAAACACTGCAGGTTTTAGAAAGCCTTGCCTGTCATTTTGGAACACCATCCTTCTTGCATGAAGGAACATACAAACAAATATATATTACAATTCATCTGCAACCAACAGGAACAACAACTGTCCCAGACAAGTCATGGCTTCAGGGAAACGTCAGTGTCCAGTTTGAACCAGTGATGCTGGCTTGATCTCTTTTGCCAGCAGTCTTTATACCATGCATACCCTCCAAATGGACATGTAGAGTCAGCAACACCTGACATCTAAAACCAAACTACTTCATTTACAGCATCAATACAATACGTCCAGCCAGAAACAAGTCCTCCTGTATTCAACTGCAACCCAGAGTCATCTTGTGTTCAGGGCAGGGAGGTACCATTCTGAAATTTTGGGGTAAGGCGGGGACACATATAACTACTGTATCCTGGTCTACGAATCACCCACCTCTGAAGCCTATGACTTTTCTGCTAGCATTACAGACAGACGGACCACCTGGGGCCCTTTCAAGGAGGGAAAAGGGGTTACATTTGCAAGTCAATATATTACAAAACATTCAGGTGTGCTCCTTTGTTCAGTCACCTTAGTGTTGACCTCATGAGATTAATTAAAGGCAGCCATGGATCACTAAGTTTTTACTCAGTTCTAAATAAGTAATAAATAGATGTTGTGGCCACCCGTGACTCCCCAAATCTCCACTCTGTCCCCATGTTTGTTCCTCTTGTGCACTGCATTGGATGACAGTATCCTGGATGCACACATTTTGTCATTCATCCCAGGCACGTTCTCTGCTCAGATCTGGGCAATAGCACATTTCCTTCAACGGCATCAGCTTTTGGGAAAGAACAAATCATTTCTCACACTCCCCCTTTCCTAAGCCCGCTGAAAGCTTCTTACACTAAATCTATACAGAGACACAATTAGAATTATTCATATTCCATATGCTCAGATCACTGGTTATGAATATTAAACTGTTTTCAGCCCCCAGGCATTTTGAGATAACAGCATTGCACAGAAATATGCAGGCACAGCAAAGATGGTCTGAAAGCGACAGCAAGCCTGCTGGAGTGCCCCACCCACCATTTTCCCTTAAAGAGAGACGTCATTTTCCCTCAGTTTAGTCAGATTCCAGACACTGTTCAAACATTTGGGGGTAACAATTAGGCCCTCATCTCCTTACCATGCCTTTTAAGGAAAACTCAATTAGGACAGTAATGGGATATGATGATGATGACTGCCTGAAAAGCTTTCTTCTGTACTATAAGCAAGCTAAACTATTTCCAGCATTATATTACCGGTTTGTGGCCAGTTACAAGGAACTATTTGCAAGATATTGCAAGGTTTTCATATGGGGACACATGGCTTCCCCCATAATGGAAGACATGGATCAAAATGGAAGATGAACTTCTGGATAGCTCATATAAGAATATAAGAACATAAGAAGAGCCATGCTGGATCAGGTCAAAGACCCATCTAGTTCACATTCCTGTATCTCACAGCGGCCCCACCAAATGCGTTTGGGAGTGCATGGGACTAGATATCTGTCTCCCGATAGCACTCCCCTGCATCTTGATGCACCCCGGGTTTAAGCCTGGAGATTACACATCTCCATCATGGTTTATACCCTGTGATGGACTTTTCCTCCAGGAATCTGTCCAATCCCCTTTTGAAGGCATCCAGACTAGATGCCATCACCACATCCTGTGGCAGGGAGTTCCACAGGCTAACAACACACTGGGTTAACAAAAATTCTTTTGTCTGTTCTCACTCACCCAACCCTCAATTTGAGTGGATGTCCTCTAGTTCTGGTATTTTGTGAGAAGGAGAAGAGCGTCCCTCTATCCACTTTACTCTTGCCCTGCATTATTTTGTACGTCTCAATCATATCCTCCCTCAGGTGCCTTTTTTCCAGACTAAAGAGCCCCAAATGTTTCAGCCTTTCCTCATAAGGGAGGTGCTCCAGCCCAGTAATCATTTTAGTCAATCTCTTCTGCACCTTTTCCAGTTCTACTCTGAAACTGGAAAATAGTGGTTTAGGGGAGCCAAAGGTTGGGAGTTCAATTCCCCACTCTGCCTCCTTGACATCGGCTGGATTTGATGGCCCATAGGGTCCCTTCCAGGTCTGCACTTATAAGATCCTTGTAAGATTATTATTAAATTAAATTAAGACATTATGAAATCTTAGGGCAGCTCTTTGCTGACCTGGCTCCCTCTCCTCATTTTGATCTATTCTTCCCATCACCCTCAGGTAATATGGGCATGAGATTTCAAGTCCAAAACATCAGGGCTCAGGAGTAGCATTTTCAGCTCCAACACCAACTTCAGCTCAGATCTAGTAATAATAGTTAAAAAAAAAAAGAACATTGGGGCCCCAAATGTGGGCACTATTGGATCAACAAGTTATTAAGAATTCAAGAAAGAAGATTGCAAATTAATTGTACCTCAATCTTTTGTGGGCCAAAGTAGGTAGCGTTGTGCACTAGGGTTGTTACTTTTGGTAAAGACCCCAAAGAAATATAGTTTTAAGAAGAGTGAAATTTCAGATGTGTGGCTGTAGACCACTGACATATGGGAGTAGGGATTTAAGCATTAAAAATCAACAAGCAACATACACTGTTTCAAATGAAATGCTGTCAATTGTACAAAGAAACTGTCTTCCTTGTTCACATGAGAGACACAAGTTGTTTCTCCAAGAAGAAAAATCCTTATGAGGTTCTGTGCTGCATAGGTCTAACCTGGTGAATCTTACAACTGAAGTTAATTAACCCTAAAGTTGGCCATTCCTATTTCTTACATTTAATTACTCCAATTAATTGCTTATCTCCATTGTGCTTGGAGACAGAATTCCTGCAGTGGTTTGTTCTGCTCTTCATTTATGGCACAGCCTTTCATTCCATCATATCCTTCGTTGGTTCTCTGAACAAAGACTACAGATGACTCCCAACTAGGGAATGAGTTTTTGTAGTCCTGGCCTTTTCCATTGATCCCTAAAGTTTTAAGGACAGGATGTTTTATGTGCTTGGTAGTAAATTATATTTTCAGCAGGGGGATGTCAGTGAACAAGCCAATTAGTTACACTTGGGAAAGCTCTAATAATCCATGTCTTGACTTGACAGAAGCCATTCTATGTTTGACAACTTCTGGTGTTCAATCTGAAGACAGGTGCTGTTAGTTTAGGAATTGTAGCTGTCAATTTTCTTACAATTTGACAAAAGAAAGCTGAGACTACTGAAAAACAAAGCAAAACAAAAACTGGAACAAATGGAGGGGGTCGAGAATGCCAATACAGCCCAGGATTATTCACTGCCATCTGCGTGGTGGTTGATACGGAACAAATGACTTGACAACATAAAGAGTTAAGGCAGGTGATTTGCCAAGAAGAAAACTCAAAGCAGGAGAAGAAATTCAGGAGGATCTCAGAGGCATGGCTTTTTTGAGCACAGTGTCTGTGTCTACTCAGAGGAAAACCCCATTGAGTTAGGACAAGCCAGAACCCCAGTTTTCACAGGTTTTGACTTCTGTGGATAGAGGACTCTCTTTTCTCCAGATCTGTGGGTTGTTTCACATGAGCAAAACAAGAATTGAAGGCTGGGCCTAGCACTTCTCACGTTGAATAAACATGGTAAGCAACATCTGAACAGTACTCTTTATAATTTATTTATTTAAAATATTTCTTTTCCACCTTTCCTCCCCAAAAAACCCAATGTAAACCCAATACAGCCCATGTGTAATGTGTAATATGTCATATATTGAAATGCTAATTTTAACACATTGGCACACACACACACCTGTTAGATTCTGGGTGACAACTCATTAACAGACTCTCCCTTGTGTCCATCTGTGCCTTGTCTGAACTCCTCAGAACAGGTTACAACCTGAACAATATGGCAACTTGTTTTTGACTGCTCCTTACAATGCAAAGTGTTCAGTTATGTGCACCAAACATTTCGGGTTGACACCCAGTCAATGGTAACTTAATATTGGAGAGGTGTTGACGATACAGCTCAGCATCTGCTTCCCACAAGCTTAATAATTGCAACATATACATACACATAATGAAGACACAAGACTGCCCAGTCACTCTTACACAGAGAACATTCATGCTGTTTGATACTGAGGATCGCCTAGCCCAGTGGTGGTGAACCTCTAGCACTCCACATGATTTGGCCCACAACTCCCAGAATTCGGAGCCAAGATTGTCAATAACAAAGGACTGTGGGAGTTGTGGTCCAAAACATCTGGAGTGCCAAAGGTTCCCCACCACTGGCCTAGTCCAATTGGATGGAACTAATTACAAATAAATAGTTATATATAATTAATTAATCAATA
This sequence comes from Phrynocephalus versicolor, assembly GCA_023846285.1. NCBI lineage: Eukaryota > Metazoa > Chordata > Lepidosauria > Squamata > Agamidae > Phrynocephalus > Phrynocephalus versicolor. The sequence goes on from JAHTLZ010000010.1 coordinate 69,513,524, forward strand.
TTTAATCATTCATCCCAGAAACAAAGTTGTAACTCCAACACATTGCAGCTAGGGATGTGCATGGTCCTCAGACAGATGTTTACATATGGACCACATCAAGACTATTTGTGTGGAATGTAGTGATCTCTGAGCTAAGTATCCTCTGATCACTCATGAAGCAGAGCATCACCCAGCATGAATCTCTCATGTTAAGACTGTCGTTCCTGGGCTTAAAAATAGACAACATTGTAAAAGAGATGTTGCAGGGGAGAAGGGAAACAAGGAAAAAGGCATCCAAAGAAAAGATGATTGACAGCTGACAGGAGTACTCCCAAGAAAATTGAAGACCTCTCTTGAACAACCCAACAGCTGAGGTACTGTGTGAGGGTACAGGTGCTATTTAAAGTGAAGGGCCTCCATTTGTATTGCATAGTGCTTGGGTTTCGCCTTTTCCCCTAAAACCTAGTTGCGTACTAGGGTTGTGCTTATGTGTACCCAGATAAATGCCTACATTCTTGTGTTTAGGTCAGAATGTCACTTGAGGGCATTAGGATCTAGCTTTCTTCCTCCAACCCCTTGGTTTATCCTTTCTTGTTGTAATGGTGTCACTGCTACAGTTTTTAACAGCTATCCCCTGCTTGTCTCTGCCCTCTATTTTCTGGGATAGAGATGGGGAAATCATTCTTCCAGAACTAATTCAGAACGCACAGTGTAACTCCACACACCTCAAGTCATAGCAATTTGCTTTGTCACGGCGATCTAGAAGCACATAAACACTAGCATTGGCACAGAATGGGATTGGGGTAGAATGTCTCTGAAAGGAAATTAAGTAGGTGGGACCCCAATTCACATTATCTTTACTGGGACTGGACCAGTCTAACTGGGAGTAAAGGTTGGATAATCTTTTTGCAGTGTAACTGTAATGTTCCAGTTAATTTTGTAGAGAAGGGAATATGATATATCACATAGTTATGTTTTTGCATGTGAGGTAGATCACATAGTTATGTTTTTGCAAATTAATTAATTAATTAATTAATTGTGGACACTGATTGTACTGTGCCTCATACTCTGTTGTGATTCAATGTTGGGAAGTGTATGTGTTTTCACAGGCTTGCAACATTTGGATTTTTAATAAAAAAATAACTTTAAAAGTAGCTTTTTTTACTTTGAGAAATGGGGAAATAGTGCTGTTGTGTCTATCATTAACTGGTTTGGGATCCTTCAATTTATAAGTGTTGTTAATTATTTTTGAAGTAATTTTTAAAGCTCTAACTTTAGGTATACCAACATGGCAGAAGGAGGCGGAAAACTAAGAATCCAGAAAACTGATCACATCTGTTCAAGAGACGTGTAGAGCAGAGACCGATGTGCACATACTGAATACGTACATCTCTCTATTTGATACAGCCTGATATCTGTGCTATGGAAAAGCAAAAGCAAAAGCAAAGTGTTCTGCTTATATACCGCCCCATGCCACTTAAAGTAGTCTCTAGGTGGTTTACAGTTTAATTACAGTATGCAGGCTACACATTGCTCCCCCCCTCCCAGCAAACTGGGCACTCATTTTACCAACCTTGGAAGGATGGAAGGCTGAGTCAAGTTAGGATGGAAAAGTAGAAACACATTTACCTTTTAATACTCCTCATTAGAGGAATAGAGGAAGGGGGAAGAGAATGATTCTCTCAGGCAAGTTAAACATAAAATGAAATGAAATGTGAGAAAATAGGTATCCCTTCCAGAGATTTTGGACACTGCCTTTGTCCCATGGCAGATTTTGCTCCTAACACCCACATTCACAGCACCACTGAAGGGGACAAGAGGGTAACAGTGATGGAGGAACGTGGGGAGACCTGTCAGGTCAGAGAAATGCCAAGATTACCAATGCCAATGATCTGGTCTACCTGTGATTAAAAATGTGTAATCTACAGCACCAAGTTAAGTAGCTCTCCTTTTTTTCTCTCTCCCCAGTTTTTTCATGTGTATTTCTTTTGATTAGACAAAGACACTATTTTTTATTTTATTTTGTTTTATTTTATTTTTTGCTGCTCCAGAAGAAATTATTCCACCTCTGCTGGGCTGGTGGCATGTTTGTTTTAGAACTGTTCTTTCTTTGAGAAAAAGCATTTTGAAACAAACTGCTATTACCTCTACCTTTCTTCTCTTCAACATACTGAAGTGCAGTCTTGCTGGCTTAGAAGCAATGGCTTCAGACATGCCTTTCACATAACACTCAACAAGGCGCCTTTAAAAAACACACTGGAGACCCAGTGTAGTGTAGTGGTTGGTCTGGGACTTTGGTTTGGGATTTTGAAGATCTAGATACAAGTCTGAAGGGCTTCAAATAGCTCATCTATGATCGAGACGACAGATATTATACAAGCTAGATGTCCTGGTCCCCCCCAAAAGCAGCTATTTGGTCTATATAATCCATATATAGACTGAGTCTGATATCAAAGGACTACCACTGCAGCTCATATATTCCTCACAATTTTTGAGGGACATCTTAAATTTGAAACCAGTCTCAGGAAGGAATGGAGGAGACGCCTCCCCTCGCAACCATACAAATAGGGAAGGAAAAAAAAATCACTCACTCACAAAGTCTATAAATGGTCTCATTGTGAAGGTATAGATAGCAAAGCTAAACGTAAAGTTATTACATCTCAGATATACAAGCATGTGCACATTGCCCCTTCCAAACAGTAGAAAGCCACTGTCAGAGCTGGGTTAAAGGTTGAGGTTAAAAGAAGGTTGACAGCTTTGTTTAAATATTTGAAAGGATGTCATATTGAAGAGGGAACAGGTTTGTTTTCCATGGCTTCAGAGACTAGGAATCAGGGCAATAGTTTCAAACTACAGGAAAAGAGATTCCATTTGAACATTTGGAAAAACTTCATGATGGTTAGCAGAGGCTGGATGGCCACCTGTCGGAAATATGGTGATGGGGTTCCTGTATGACAGGGGGTTGGACTGGATGGTCCTTGAGGTCTCTTCCAACTCTATGATTCTATGATTCTAAATGGCAGGATTAAAGGTACTGCACATATACATGATGCTTTTATACCTCAAATTGCCCTCATGTGTATCTTCTTCTGGAGAATCTTTAATCCTCCATATGTTTTTGGATTAGAGTACCCATCAGCCCTTGACAACAAAGCTAACAGCAGGAAACGAGAAGAGTCATAGTCCAAAAACATCCAGAAGGCCACTTGTATATATCGCACTCACTGTATGGAGTCTCAGTTAGGTATTTGCCTGCATTTTGAAGTCCTATTGGACGTGAAGTAAGGAGACATGGACAATATATGTGTGGTGTAAGGAAAGGGAGCAGCAGGAGAGAAAGGACTCCGTCATACACATACCAAAGGGAAACAAGCCTATAAGAACAGACATGTACCCATACACACCTTGAAATTCCCTTACGATGTCCTTACAAGTCAACAGAAGCCTTGGCATTACCCCCCCTTTTCCGTTTAAATAAGGTGCAAGAATGACACCAGACTCATATCTATGTGTCTCCAGATTGGCCAACAGCATCCTAGTAAAGAGAAGAGGAATGCACATGTTGAGTTTCCATGTTCCAGAACTCGGAAGTGAGCACAGCAGTTGGTTGCCAGCTGGAAACAAACAGTGTCCCTGTGCTAAAGATCTTGGACTTTGTGTCTCACTAAATCCTCCTCTGCATCTTCAGCTATTTCCCTGCCGCGTCAGGCGACTTAGTCAAGCTGAGAAAGGTCTAATTTGGAGCACACAATTTGTTCCTAATGTGCCTTTTAAGAGCCAGATTCTGTTTTCAGGTGTGTAATTAATTTCTTACCATGATTGCTCTCCTAAGAAACGGCAAACAAACAACTCCTGCTTTTTGAGCTAATGGCAAAATGTTATCTATATAGGCAAAATTGAAGCAATAAGTGAATCTCAAAGGGAGAGGCCGGCAGGGAGAAAGACACAGAAATGTTAGTGTTTTCTGATTTTTCAACAGGAATTGCCAGTGCACTGTGTGTTGAGATGCAAAAGGCAAGCAAAGCAAAACCTGTAATTTTGGGGAATGAGGCAAATGGCTGCATAGGAGGTGGGGTGGCCAGTTGTAAACCAAGACAGGAGTCCTTCATTTTTAATCACGATGCTGAATGGGAAGGTTTAAGCTGGTGTTGCTTGTCCTCTACGTAAGTTTTCCCATTTAATTCAGTGGAAACTGAAATAAATGGGGAATGTTTAGTTTGAGAGGGAAATGTGATAGCCATGTTTAAATATTTGAAAAGATGTATCAAAGAGGCTTTTTTTCATGGCTTCAGAGACTAGGACTCGGAGCAATGGTTTCAAACTACAGGTACGGGAAAAGAGATTCCATCTGAACATTAGGAAGAACTTCCTGATGGTTGCTGCCACTGAGGGTGGTGGAGTCTCCTTCTTTGGAGGTTTTTAAGCAGAGGCCGAATGGCCAATTGTGGTGGGTACTTTGATGTGGGTTCCTGCATGGCAGGGGGTTGGACTGGATGGCCCTTGAGGTCTCTTCCATGATTCTATGGAACTTAAGTCCAGCCAGATCAGTCTGGCTTCAACCCAACATACAGCTATGAGTTGCTAGATGCTGTGGTGTTGCTGCTAGTGGTATATAAATAAAAAAAATTAATGAGTTGTGAAATGTCATGCCATGTAAGCAATCAGTTTTGAAATGCAGAATACAAATTATGCACTTTGTCACAATGTCCAGTTTAAGTTGGCTTTTGAAATTTGAAATAGATATAATTTACACTACACGTTAAAAAGTAGATGCACATATTTAAATATGCAAATCATATTGTGTAATAGTCAATGGGCATGGTATCAGAGCAAAAGTGGAAGGGTAGTTTAATCCCTTCTTTCTGTACTCATGTCCTTGGCATCTTAAGAAGCAGGCATTCGCTTTTGAATGCATATGTACTTTGCAGGGGGTGGGATGGGATTGGTATCACTAAGGTTTTTTCCTTCAATATAAATGATCCCTTCAGTGATTCTCCAGTGCCAACTATGGCCTGGGAGTAGATGTTTACAGGAAACCCACCCACACAGATAAGTACTTACTGTTTGACTCCCACCATCCATTACAGCACAAACTAGGAGTCATCTGGACCCTACGCTACAGAGCAGAGAGCATCCCCACCTCCACAGAAGCCAAGACGAAGGAAGACAGGCACCTGAAGACAGCACTTAAGGCCTGTGGATATCCAAAGCGGGCCTTCAACAAAGCAGTGGGCCATCCCAGAAGAACAAGGGATCAGCCTGATTGATTTTACTTTTAATCTTAGAAGATATGGGGCCAAATGGCAGCGAAATTTTAATTTACTTTTAAATTAATTTTACCTTTAATGTTGGAAGATATGGGTACAAATGGCTTCCCATGTAAAAATGGACATGTCACCACAAATCAGTATAACCTGCTTCTTAAGGTTTCTGTAACCACATAGGTTGCACCCCACATGTTTTACCTGAGATTCTGGAAGGGTATGATGCAAATCCAGCATGGTGTAGTGATTAGAACATTGTACAAGGAGTCCCAGTGGAACATAATGGAAGGTCATGAATTGGGGGAACTGCACTCTGCAAATCCAGAGAGCCAGTGTCAAGGACATTCCCTTTCTGTAAGTCATCCATGAAGCTCACAACCCAACTTCAACCAGAGATGAAAGCTGAATTTCCAAAGCCTCTAGCATGAGTTATCTCAAATATGATGCATTGGACATGAATGGCTAGAAGGATATAGAGTAGCAGAAGGCATTAATAAAAACCGAAAAGCAACATTTCCATCAAATCTTGATTAAAGTGCAATCTCCTGCAAAGGGAAACTGTCCCATTCTCATGGCATCTTTCAGGTTAGCTTATTCATAGAGATGGGCATGAAATGATTCTTTTGTTTCATTTTTTGTTTTCTGTTTTGTTCCCTAATGAAAATGAAAAACAAAATGACCCATCAAAGAAAAATGAAACAAAATGAACTGAAATTTTTCAGTTTGTTTCCTTTTGCTTTTCGTTTCCCCTCCAATCAGGTGCATCTTCCCCTACCTGGGAAAATCAGTGAGGACTGAAAAAAATATTTAAAACAGAATTCTAAACTCTTAAAACTGAGGTTTGGAGGATACCAGCAGATCTTAATAAATTTAACCAAAGAGTCACCCAGGTTGAAATGCAGGCTAAGCAAAATGAAGGTGAAATAGAGTCACAAAAGAAGAATTTGGATGAATTAAATAAGAAGGTTATCTATTCAGAAGATAGCTCCAGATGCTCCCATATTAAAATTATGATTTTTGAATTGTGGAAGGGGGGATCTTTAAAAAGAAGTGGTTTCCTGGATGAATAAAATTAAGAAATCACAGTTTGTGGGAGAGAAAGATGTTGAGAGAATCAACTTTGTGGGCAGCCCCTAAATTCAATCTTCATTCATTCATTCATTCATTCATTCATTTTATTTACTGTATATCCCACCTTGTCTTCAGTTAATTCAAGATTGTATTCATGACCATCCTCCTCCCCACTTTATCCTCAAAACAACTCTGTGAGGTATGCCAACCTGAAAGATATCTGCTTCCAGAAGGCAAAGAAACATTCTGGGCTCAGTCCTGGCATAAGAACAGTCTATGGAGAAGGGTTATGGTTCTCGTGGGAGGTCAGTTTCAGCATAAGAGACTTGTTGTGGGATTATTTACTTTATTACAGGACTCAGCAACCTGTAGCCCTGGGAACAGTGGCCAACTCCAATTCACATTAGTAGACATGGGCACGACTTGGCGAAATTCTCGTTTCCGTTTCCGTTCCTCGTTTCCGATACGTAACAGAAACGGTAACGACAATTAAGCCGTCAGAGCTCGAACTCGAACCAATAAACAATAAATTGGGTCTGATTTGTCGTCGTCGTTCATGGCATCGCGCGGCGATCACGCAATGCCAAGCGGCACAGAAAAAAAGTTTTAAAAATAAAAAAACCCTGATTCCCGGCCAAAAAAGCAGGCAAAAATATGCCTGTCTGAGCCAGAGGGGTGGTTTCTGGGGTGGGGGGTCCCCGGCCTCCCCCCCCTCTCATGTCCCGGGCTGCTCTGGTACCAGGCTGGGAGGGGCATCCTCGTTGTCTCCATTTGCCATGCGGTGCGGGGAGATCCAAAATGGTGACCGCAATATTTTTTTTTGAAATTGTGGTCCAAAAACCCACCAAAGCACCACAGAAACATGCGAAAATTAGCTATTTTAAATGCTTGAATTTTTACAGTAGCAGTAGTGGGTTTTTCTTGCAATAAAACGTCTCCATTGATTTTATTTTATTTTATTTTTATTTTTATTTTTTTACACCTGCGCACGCACAATGATGGGCTGGCCATGGGATGGGACCATGCAATTTTTTGGAGCCATTCCACCAATCGCATGGCCAGGTTTTGCTGAGACTTCTGGGTGTGCCAGAGAGGGAATAAAAAGCCCACCAACCCTAACCCTAACCCTAACCCTAAGCCTAACCCTAACCCATACGCCAGTACACTGTCTTCTTAGTGGGCCAGAGGCACCCAGAGGTGCAGCCCACTAACCCACCCTAACCTTAACCATTACCCTAAGCCTAGCCCTTACCCCCTAACCCCAAGCTCTGGGAAGTCAAATCATGCTAAATCGCAGTGGAAACGACAAACGACACGACGAAACGACAAATTTTTGAAAAATTTCGCGACAAACGGAAACGACCCCGTCCCGATAAATGACAACTCGTCATGCCCATCTCTACACATTAGCCATAATCAGTCTGGCCAATGGCAAGGAGTGATCAGAGCCCAGCAGTTATTCACTCCTAGTTAGGAATTCACATATATCCATAGGGCAACCATATGACTAGATTACGTACTACTTACCAAGATTTTTAGGGTACACCTAAAATAGATCATTACCTCACTGGTCACCCTCTGAACATTGGCATCAGCTATGGTAGAAACCAGGCATAAAGACTAAACAAATAGGAATGGTTCTAGCCCATTTTCTGTCCGCCGTGTAAGCCAGCAGGAGATTTATGGGGAGTCACTCACTACATATTTCCTATACCTGCCTTACTGCTATTCTTCAAAAAGGAGAAGTACCACAATGGCTCATTTGCCAAGCTATTGAGTTATGATTGGCTTTTGAGAATCAGCAGGCACATATCTCAGAAGGAAGCCATGTACCGAAAGCCAACGATTCTGCTCTCTGGGTAATGGTACTTGTTTATAATACAATCCCACAATACACAACTGTGATCTGCCCTCAAGAGTATGGAATGGTAAACTGTTATTCATAGCAGCAGCTTGGATTCAGGGATTTAGAGGCATGACTGTCATGGGTCTGCCCTTTAAAATGTATTTCGACACCCCCAACCAGACTTACTGGTGCTTGGTTGGCTATATTCTTTTTCGTGGAAATAAAAGTAGCTGTTTTCCATCTTGTGATCAGATCTCAAATGCAGACCTGGAAGTCACAAGTATAGGACCTAACTGGAGGGTGTTGTGTTTGTACCCCAACCTCTGTTTTTGAGTAGGACTTAATTATGCAACATATACATTATGTTGTAGTGTGTTGGTTACTTCTAATAAAGGTACTCCTTCACTGCTGAGTGCTTTTCCTCTCGTGAGCTATTGTGGGTTTTATATACTACATTGCATTTTAAGTAGCTACAGCACCATTTAATCTGAAGAAAGGGAAACAAGACATTAGCAATTGACATCCTCTGGATGGGCTCCTTTCAAGCCGTTGCTTAGGAATGCAATGAAATTTTATGGATTAAGCAGGAAATATGTGAATACTACTTTGAGTGCTTGTCAGAAAGATAGAGTAAACATATTTTTACAAATAATTTATTTAAAGTGTACATACTGTATATGTCTGTAATTGAAGCCAGCCAGACTAAATGACTGCCAGATGCAATGATTTATCGGGGGGGGGGGGGGGTTGGAAGCATGTGTACAATCCTGCCATTGTTAAACAATGGGAAATTTTGACTGTTTAAAAAAAACCATAAGAAATCTGTATGCTAAAACACCTAGTTGAAACAATGGGTTACAATCTGGTCACGTTTGTGACTCAAGATCTTTATTCTAAGCAGAGTTATTGGGAGTAAGCCTCGTTAAGCACAGCAAGGCTTAGTTCAGAGTAAAAATGTTGTTACAGCTCAGTGGGTTATAGCACCTGGATATAGAACCAGAATGTTAAATCCCCACTGCCTCACCCTCAAAAAAGCCCAGTCAATATCCCTCAGACCATGTGTGACTGATATGGTTACTGTATATTCACTCCCACTGTATGCAGCCTTAGACGAGCAGGATGATCCCAGAGCACCACTACAAAGAAAGGCAGATAGATTAATTTTGATTATTTTATACCTAGAAAAACCTGAGAGAGTTGCCTTTAGTGAGAATTTACTTGAGGACACATAATAAAACAAGCATATGACCGAAAGCCATATGTCTGTGAAGATTCTCAGTCATCCAGGTGAGCTTATCTGGAAGATGAGTCATGGCAACTGGATTTCTTTTCTTGAGAGATCGAAACATTTCACTGCTCATCCAAGCAGCTTCATCAGTCGGAGGAAAGTTAGTGGCGAGTCCTCCATTTTACAGTTCACCTTCATTTCACACCACATTGGATGTGCAGGAAAACATTTCACTCTCTCAATAAAAGAAGTCCAGTTACCGTGACTCAACTTCCAGATGCTAGAAAGCCATAATCCAATAAAACTAACTGAACATGTTAATGAGAAGTAATGTGCATCACATTGTTCTCAGGAGGTTGTAAAGTAACTTAAGCTCTGTGGCTGTGATGAATTGAGTACCCCAAAAAGCTACTCTATGAGTGAGAGGTCGGCAAAATGTCCTGTCCTGTCCTTAACAGCCCTGCTCAGCCCTTAAGAACCAGAGCCTATGTGTTTCTTTAGAGAGGTGATCTTATTAATGTTGGTGCAACACAGAATGGATACCGGTATTAATGTATACAGTGGTGCCTTGAGCTGCAATGTTCATCCGTCCCTCATGACGCTTCGTATCTTGAAATTTTCGCAACTAGAAATCAAATGGGGTGCAGTGCACCCTGGGAACTGAAATATTCCACCAAAAATGTATCTTGAGGCATCCCCATAGGAAAATTTCATATCTCGAGGTTTTCACGGAAGACTTCCATTCCCATTTCCCTTTGTATCTCGAGGTTTTGCATCTAGGGCCATTTGTAACTCGAGGCAGGGTATGATATTTGCATAGAATGTGTTTAACCAATCAGATTGCATCTATGGTCAGCCAGGTTGCTATACAAGGCACTGTCAGGCAGGTGTCCATTCAGTTAGGGGTCCAATATGAGACAGAGTCTGTTAGGGCTGACAGGGCTGAGGTACGATATGTACCGCAGACTCTCAGGAACCTAGAGACACCGAACATGCAAAAAAAAGGCCTCTTCCATCTCACTTCTAGAATCCCTCCAAGTCTGGTAAAGATTGGATTTCAGACATCTGAGTTATATACCCACACATATGGCTCTCCCTCCCAAGGGAAGTGCCCTTTAGCAACTAGGTTGGGGAAACCCAATATTCATCAAACTTCGAAGGATTATAGAAGAGAGTTAGGGGATGCGTTTCTCTGAATTTGGTGTCTCTAGGTGTCTTGGGAGACATTTTATAGCCTGATGAAATAACAAATCAAAATTTGCCAAATTTCAGCATTAATATTTGTCCGGGATTTTATTCATAGTGAATACCAATCAACACATTTTGGCAAACTACCCAAGTTCATAACAAAACATGATCTTTTTTCAGTTTGCCCCCATCTCTAATGATTTTTAATTTCCTGTCAGCTTTCTTAACTGTCTAGCTTTCATATCAAGGCATGGAGATCAGAAATACAAGAGTATGGATAATCTCTAATGACACATACTACAGTTTTCTATTATTTAATTGCTTCCGTTTTGAATTTCAGACATCTTCTTGGTCACAGTCTCCATTTGGATTGCTGTTTGAACCAAAGTACAAAAAGTCTTGAATTATCTCAGTTTCTTTATTGTCAGCACTCAAGCTGTGTAATTCTTCTGTAATCATTATACTGGCCTCAATATTCAACTGCAATCCTGTTTTGGCTCTTTCTTCTTCTACTTTCACTAAAATCATTTGCAATCACCTCTGCCTTCTGTTACTCAAGTGGTACCATCTACATATCCTACATTTGAATCTTGTCTGGTTTTCCATATACAGTATACCTCTCTTGGTCTCTCCAAATACAGTTCAAAACCATTTCCTTCCTTCCTTCCTTCCTTCCTTCCTTCCTTCCTTCCTTCCTTCCTTCCCTCCATCCCTCCATCCATCCATCCATCCTTCCTTCCTTCCTTCCTTCCTTCCTTAGCAATAAGCCAATCCAAGAAACTCATACAGTTTTATTTTATGTGACCTTAGATGGTGACCTTTTCTAAACCACTTAAGGAAGATGGTTGTAAAAGGTAAGCAGTACAGCAATCTTTGCACTAATCTGAAAGGTAGAATGAGCCACATCTACCCATTCACACTCCCTGTGCCACTGCTGTGTGTAGACTTGAAATGCTTCCAGTGAAATAAAGAGCACTTTTTTCTAATATTATATTGGCAGTAGATCGATTTGGAATTAATATGTTTTCTAGACCCTAAGCAAATTGCACATTTCAGTGCACATCACATGTTTCCTATCCTGCTTTTCAATGCTAACTCTGTGTATTTACTGTCAAACTAACCCAATGACAATTGCTCTGGGGGAAGAAAGTCATTTCAAAAGTCAAAGTCCTGCTGCTCAGCTGTTAAGAGAAATGTCCTATCCCATTCTATGTCAAATTGTTGCTTGGCAGGACTTTAACCTTTGGAATCTTTTGAAATGGCTCTTTTCCTCTGTTTGAGCCATCACTGTGATAGGGGCAGAATCTGTCTGTCTGTCTGTCTGTCTGTCTGTCTGTCTGTCTGTCTGTCTGTCTGTCTGT
>JAHTLZ010000010.1:69530246-69541049 GCA_023846285.1 Phrynocephalus versicolor
TGATGATGATGATGATGATGATGATGATGATGATGATGATGATGATGATGATGATAATAATAATAATAATAATAATAATAATAATAATAATAATAATAATAATAATAATAATAATAATAATAATAATAATAAATGTGTGCTAAGTCAGTTCTAATTGATGAAACCTTTTCAGAGTTTTATAGGTATATTCAGAAGTAGTTGATGCTTCCTTCTTACTGGGTCACCCTGGGCAGGTTGCCCAAGGCCACACAGGCTGGCTCCTCTGCAAATCGAACACCCAAACTCTGACTCTGCAACCAGATTCTTGTTAATTTAAATTAAGTTTTCCTGGCCTCTGTATTTATGTATGTTACTCTCAAAGTTGTGCTTATATAGCAGCCCACAAGTTACGTGGGTGAGTGAGTGGGTGAGTGAAGTTAGCATAACATCACTGAAGCACTTTGCATCACATTCTTTACCAAAAAGCTTTGATCTTACATAGTGCTTCCACAGTTATACACAGCAGAACATATTACCAAACAATGTTACCAAGCAACACTATTAGCCATTTTACATGCTTGACTTAAACACCATTTTAAGTCAAAAGCATTTCTAATTTAATTAATTATGACAATATGAAGAAAGAAGACGCGATGACTAAGTCTTTGTCTAAAGGCAAGAATGCACTGCATGCTTCAGTGGCTATTTGCAACTGATTACTTTGAAATCTGAATCTTGATGTTTCCTGTCTTTGTCAGATCTCTTTACATCTTCTAGTGCTGGAGTGGACAGATGCTGGAGATCCCGGGTCCACCCACAACTACCCCTGGATCTTAAAGGGGTTGCACCTGGAAAAGCATCTCTTTATCAGCCTCGTGACAAGCCCATCTGCAGAATGCAGAGCAATGACCAACTTCTAAGTTAGTGATTCCACCATCTTGATTGCTTTTGCTGAATGTCTGTACATTGTAGTTTAAATGTAATGTTTAGTATACTTTTCTGTCAGCTGACTCCAAGCAGAGTATAGCAGAGAAATGGAACTAAAGACTTATCCCAGAGGTGAGAAATATTAAGGATGGGGTCTACTGGAGGGAAAGAGAAAGGAAAGAGGGTGAACAAAGGCAGTGAAACTTTCTCAGCAGGCTCCAAGGACAACATAAAGCAATGAAAAGGTCACTTGTAGATAAACAGAAGGAAGTGATAACGGTATCAGAGATGATGGAGGGAAGAAATGTATCAGTGGTTGTGACTAGACATGGGCATGATTTTAAACATTTTCGTTTTCGTTTCCATTTTTCGTTTCCGTTAACGTAACGGAAACGGTAACGATAATTAAGCCGTCAGAACTCGAACTCGAACCGAAAAAAGAAAAATTTGGTCAGGTTTTTCGTTTTCGTTTGTGGCATCGCGGCGATTGTGCAATGTGAAGCACAGAAAAAGTTTTTAAAAGTTTTTTTTAAAAAAACCCGACTTCCGGCCAAAAAAGCAGGCGAAAATATGCCTGCCTGAGGCTTTGCCACCTACCAGAGGGATGGTTTCTGGGGGGTCCCCGGCCTTTCCCCCCCCTCCTGTCCTCGCTGCTTGCACCAGGCTGGGGGGGGGTAATCCTCGTCGTCTCGCCATGCCATGCGGTGGGGGCAGATCCAAAATGGCGACCGCAATTTTTCTTTGTAAATCTTGGTTAAAAAACACACCAAATCACCACAGAAACATGTGAAATTTATTTATTTTAAATGCCTGAATTTTAATAGTAGCAGCAGTGGGTTTTTTATAACAATAAAACGTCATATTGATTTTATTTTATTTTATTTTATTTTTTATTTTTTTAGACCTGCCCATTTGGGCTGGGCATGGGATGGGACCATGCAATTTTTTTGAACCATTCTACCAATGGCATGGCCAGGTTTTGACTGACACTTCTGGATGTGCCAGAGGGCATAAAAAGCCAAGGCACCTTCCAGAAGTTGCAGTCGGGTCTTGGATGTGGAGGGTGGAGGACTGTGTGGCTGGCTGCTCTGGCTATTCGAATCAAGATTGGAGGGAGGCTGGAGGCTTTAGATTTAAGTTAGGCAGGCAGGGAGGGAATTGAATTTAGAAAATAATTTCTTTGATTCCCTGCAGCTTTGTCTGCTGAAGGGAATAGCAGTTTATTCTTTATTTCTTCTCTGGCAGTTTGTGAGGATTTTTTTTTCTGATATTGGATAAAGGGGAAGGTTCGACTGGGAGTGGGAGGTGTGGATTTATTTTAAAAATATATTATATACTACCATTTATTTTCTATTTTCCCAACTTCAATTTGCTTGCACACACACACATTTGGGGTGCAAGCCAAGAACAGAACCTCTATCCTAAGTGATATCCTAACTGCCCACTCGCCCGCCCGCCTGCCCGTGCCACCACCCGCCTGCGGCCCGCACCGCCGCCCGCCCACTCGCCCGCCCGCGGCCGCCGCCTGCCCGCTCGCCCAGCCGCACCTCCCCCCTGCTGCTGTCACCGCCCACCCATGGCCCCCCGCCACCGCCGCCCGCCCGCACCTCCCCCCGCCCCCCCCCCGCCCCGCCCGCCACCTAAGATGCAAAAACATCTAGCGCCGGCCCTGATTGCGGGACGCCCCTATGCTCTGGGAAGTCAAATCGTGCTAAATCACGGTGGAAACGACAAACGACAAACAAAACAACAAAGTTTTGAAAAATTTCACGACAAATGGAAACGACCCGAAATGGACCCGTTCCGACAAATGAAAACTCAAAACGTCATTTTTTCTGGTCGTGCCCATGTCTAGTTGTGACCTGCAATGTTTGTCCTGTAGAGCTGTGTGGCCTGCACGTGTAGCAACTGTCAACTGGTAACAGTGTTGGAAGAAAAGGGGAAAGAACTGAAGGAGCGGGGGGTTTATCCTAAAAGGTATAAGAGAAGATGAGGAGTACATAGACATCTGGAAGATCAGCAGGCACGGGAGGTCCTGGACGTGGGAGAACAGCAAGACAGAGCTGAAGAGGTCTCACTGAGAATATCTGGATTAATATTTATTGGGGTGAAAAACAAAATGAACATGGTTGTTGGAATCTGCTACAGACCACCTGATCAAGAAGAAGGTGTGGATGAAAGCTTTGAAAAACAAATGGCAAGATTTCCCAAAAAAAATGATGTAGCAATAACGGGTGGTTTCAATTATCCTGATATCAGTTGGGGAAAGAAATTCTGCCAAATATGGCCCTTCCAAGAAATTCCTGGTTCACATGGCTGATATTTTTTGTGCTACAAAACGTGGAGGAAAGATAAGCTATTCTTGACTTGACTGTAACCAATAAAGATGACTTGGTAGAAGAAGCGGCAGCAATAGGAACTCTGGGGCAAAGCAAACGTGTTCTACTTGAGTTCTTGATTTCAAAGGAAAGAAAAGCACAGTGTAGCCGCACATATACACTGAATTTTAGGAAAGCCAGCTTTAATAAACTCAAAATAATGATTAGAGATGTCCCATGGGAGATGATACTAACAGGAAAAGGAGTCCAAGATGAGCGAGAGGTTCTGAAAAAGGAAATTCTAGAGGTACAAATGCAAACAATTCCAAAAAGAAGAAACAGTGCAAAATAACTCCGCAAAAAGCTCAAGGAAGACATGAAAACAGAAAGGATGATCACAGGAAATGGAAGGGAGGCTAAGCTACAAAGAAAGAGTACAGAAAAGTAGGAAGGAACTGCAGGGAAGGCCTTAGGACAGGGATGTCCAAACTTTTTGCAAGGAGGGCTAGATTTGGCAAGGTGAAAATGTGTGGAGGCTAATCATTCGGCTGTATTTGGGCCCCAGACCGAACTTTGGATAAATCCCTATAACATGCAAGGGGGCGGGGAGGACGCTGCAGCAATGGAACTGGGGGCGGGTAGGTAGGGCAGGTGGCTGGGGGTGGGGTGGGGTGGACAGAGGCAGGGAGGGCAGGCAAACTGTAAAATTGCAAGCTGATGCCTCCATCTGGTGTGGGGAGGGGCCAGCTGGTGGGGATGCATGATAGGCTGAACTGGTGGGGAGAAGAAGCTGCAGGCCACTTGAAATTTGAAAACGGGCCACGTTTGGCTCCTGGGCCTAACTTTGGACATGCCTGCCTTAGGAAGTCAAGAGCTGAGAATGAGTGGAGGTTAGGCAGACAAAGAACAACCTGAAAGCATTCTTCATGTATGTTTGTAGCAAAAGACAGGGGACAGAAACTGTGGCTTAGTTATTCACTGGGGATGGGAGAATAATAACAGAAGATAAAGAGAAGGTGGAAGAGCTACTTATCCTACTTATCCTACTTCAACTCAGTCTTCTCCCAGAATACATTTAGTGACCTTCCAGGTAAATATGAAGCATCAGGGGGACAGGATTGCAGGTTGAGATTGATAAACAAATACCGGTAATCAAAAAGTATCTCAGTACTTTGAGTTCAAATCCTCAGGACCAGATGAACTGCAATATTGAAGGAAATGCCTGAAAAGATCTCAGAAACACCCTATTATTTTCTTTAAATCATGGAGGATGGGTGGTGTGCTGGATGACTGGGGGAGGGATAATGTCCCTATCTTCAAAAAGGGCACAGATTACCAGGGAACTACAGACCAGTCAGCCTGACAGCAATCCCAGGAAAAATCCTGGAACAGATTATTAAGCAGCCACAATGGAAGCACCTTGAAAACAATTCAGTAATAACTAGAAGCCAACGTGGATTTTTGTTAAGAACAAATCCTGCCAGACTAAATTTTTATCTCATTTTTTGACAGAGGGAATGCTGTAGATGTAATATATCTCAGCTTCAGAAAAGCCTTTGACAAACTGCCCTATGATGTTCTTGCTGGAATGTGGCAAGATCTACATTCAGATATTAGAGGATTACGTCTGGTGGACCTCATCTGGATCTGTGAACAATGAGTCCCGTCTCTTTAACGAGTATGGCTGTACAAAAGGAACTGTCCCTGCCTGGTCACCACCATTCACCTCTTTCTTTCTCACCTGCATTCATGTGTAGTGTGTGAAGTGTGCTTATTGTTGGTGTGAGGGAGAGACTATGAGTGTTTGCCTAACTTTATGGGCGTTACCTGAGCTGCTGTCACCTTACTTGTTTTTACTTCATTTTGGTATGCTTGTTATGTAGTGCTAGTATTTGTTGCTTTACTAGGAATGTCCCATTTACATTCCTTAGATAAAGTTTGTTTTATACTTCACTTTCATCTTGGTGTCTTTGGCTTTTTATTCCAACATTTCTGACTAGTAGGCTCACTAGATTTGGGCTGGATAGAATAATATCCATGATAAACAGTTGGTTACAAGATGGTACTCAGAGTGCTTATCAGTGGCTCCTTCTCAAACTGGAAGTAATAGGTGGAGTATCCAAAGGCCCCTGTACTCTTCAATGTTGTTATTAATGTATTTGTTAAAGAAGTACAGGGAATACTAATCAGATTTGCAGACAACACAAATTTGGGTGAAATAGCCAATACTCTGGAAAACAGAAATAATATTCAAACGTATCTTGATAGGCTTGAGGTCTGGGCTAAAAACAACAGAATGATAAGTGTAAAGTTCTTTGCCTAGGGTGGAAAGCCAAATGCACAGTTACAAGATGGGGGAATACTTGGCTCAGTAACAGGGATAGGCTGTTTGTTGCAGAACCTACTGGTTCCGAAACGACCCACGCAAGCCTAAGTGGTGTTCAGAAAACAACATACAAGCGGCCAATCAGTTAACTTCTTCTGTGCCCACACAGAGCTCAACTCCAACAAAGAAGCAGGCTCCAAAGTCATATTTGCTTCTCCGTGGCACCAGCCAATCAGGCAGGGAGGTGGGATGATGCCTGTCCCTGCACAGCTCCTGATTGGCCAGCACCATATTCCATACCACTGCACTAATGAATTGAGTTTGTGTTAATTGACTAGTATCTCGATAGACCAGATTTGGGAGAGGCAGCTATGTTGGAAGTGTTCAGCCAGTGGTCTGGGATTTTGACTCCCAGTTTACCTTGTGGTAACAGGTTTTAACTCTCAACCCCACCCTACCCCCATCATCCCACAAACAAGCTCTTCCAGAACTAGAAGGAGCTAAGCCAGGGGTGTCCAAACCTTGGTCGTCCAGATGTTTTGGACCACAACTTCCAGAATTCCAAGTCTGTATTGCCAATGACAAAGGACTGTGGGAGTTGTGGTCCAAAACACCTGGCGGGCCAAAGTTTGAACACCACTGAGCTAAGTGGTACTGGAGTGGGCAAGGCTATTTTCCCTCCCAGTGGAAATAAGGAGGTGATTCAAACAGGAAAAAGACAGGGAGGAGCACAGGGGAGAGCTTAGGTGGAGAAAGCACTTTGGTCAGCCTGGCAGGTTCTTGCTCTCCTTTCTTGCCACAATTGCTTGCCTTTGCCATCCCCTTATCTCTCCCTGACTATTTCTGATGCCACTATATGTAGAAACAAGAACAAAACCAAGAAAAGATAGCTGTCACTAAAGAAAACCCTTCATTCAACAGTAAGATGCAATCCGTGAAAGAAGAAAAGCATTGATCTCTCTCAGTTAATACCTACAAACCCTCACCGCTTCCGCAGCTTAAGAACCTCGTTAAAACAAACTTGACCCATCAATAAACATTTGCACTCGAGCATTTCATTTTTCTCTCAGGAGGCTTCCCATGGCGAAGAAGAAACAAAAAAACTCTGTATTATAAAAAGACTGTTGACGCTTTGGAGTCTTTAAACATATATTCACTCTGTTTCTGGTAGAACTGTAACTTTTCCAGTTACTTTTCTAGTTTCAGGAGTGTGACCTCACTAAACAGTGAGGGTGAAATATCACCTGATTCAAGCGCTGTTTTGTGCTGTGCTTGCCGCATTATGCTGTCTGGCAGGCGTGGAAATCACACTTCAATGGATGGAAGGAGAGCATCCTTTGTACCTTGTGCCAACAGCTTATAAAATTCAGATGCGGGTCTTTAAGTTACCAAAAGGATAACTAATTAATTTTGTGAGATTGGAAAGGACATAAATAGGGGAGCGGAAATGTTAGATTTAAACTTTTAAAAGGGAGGGGAGTGATGTTTGATGTTCCAGAAAAACCAGCAAAGTGCCTTGTTACACCTTAGAGACAAACAGAGTTTACTCATGTAAATTCTTGAGTACTGCTGCCCATTTAGTGTCTCTGATAATGTGGGCTGCAAATCAGTTTAACACCCCAACATAGATAATAATTAAAGCCTAGATGCCCTAAGCACATCCTATCTCGCCTGATTTCGGAAGCTAAGCAGGGTCGGCCCTGGTTAGTACTTGGATGGGAGACCATCAGGGAATACCAGGTGCTGTAGGCGCATGGAGTAGGAACTGGCAAACCACTCCAGTATTCCTGCCAAGAAAACTCCATGGACATGGGGTCACAAAGAGTCGGTCACGACTGTAACGATGCAACACACACACACACACAAAGCCTAGGCAGTTTTTCTCGGGCAGTTCAGTGTTTGCTGTCTCATGTCCTAATACACACAAGGACAACAAGTCCAAGGTACTGTGTCTGTTTTGTAAGTCAGTGTGAGTAGCCAAACTCTGGCCAGAGCTAGGGTCTTCCACACACACACACACACACCCCGGGAAATGGCCATCTCACAGTCAAAAGACTGACCTGAGTCAGTTGTAACCCCTACATCAACACTAACCCACTTGTGCCATTGTTAATGGCAGCAATTCAAGTGGCTCTGCCAAATGAAACAGAGCTTGCAGGCTCATGAAGAGCAGCGAAAGGGCTTGTAAAGTGAGGGTCCTGTGGCCAGTTAGGTTAGGAAACTGCTCTGATAAAGGGCTTCTTGTTAAATGAACCACCCAGGAGGACTTTGGGGTGCAAAAGAGAAGGAGGGAGGAGAACCATATACTGCACATACTGGGCAATGGGAGACCAGGGGGCTGAAGGGGAAGACTGCTTGAAAGCAAATGGACTATTTGCATATACTGTTGATAGGGAATACAGTGACTGTATGGCAGCAGGTGTCACTCTCCTGTGCACTGACAACCACCATCACTGTTAGGTCCATTGAGGTCCTCCTGCTTGTGGAGGGCTTAGAGACCCACCTAGATGTGCAACACTTTAGGGGCTGCTTCTAGCAAATGAGGAGCATTGCACAATGTGGCATGCTTAAAACACTAGAGAGTGATAGAATGCACCCGAGTGATCCGGTACTGATCCACCATTTGTGATACACCATTAAGGTGTGTCTAAGGCAGGAATGGGGAGTTGTGCATTGGGGAGAGGATCCTGCACTTCTCTGTATGAACCACCTGGAGTTTTGCACAGAGACTCAGCTCATCTCCTCCTCCCCATTCTCTACGTGGGGAAGAGCGGAGCAAGGGAGCAACACTTTCTTACCCAGCACATGTGAACGCTGTCTGCTTCCTAACCTTGGGGCTCAAGCAGCAGCTGCAAGTGCAGGCTAAGAGGGGGGGATCTTTCTTCAACTAGCTGTTAAGAGTAAAGAAGGGCAGAAGCTCCATAGGAAGCCTGATGGCCCAGATGTGGAAGGAGACCAGAGGACTGCAGGCTGGAGATTTGTTTCCCCTGATGTCATTCTATCTTACTTGCCTTAGACAAGAGGTTCCTCATCTTGGGTAACCCAAGTGTTGTTCTTTTCTGAGCCGTCGACCTTAGGTACAGACTAAATGGTCTATAACATTAGAAATAAAGAACCTTGATGTTGCCCATCAGTATTTAGCATGGGGCAAACAAACTGAGTAGGTGCATAGGTCCTTTGCTGACTCTCTTCCTCTCCATGTTGAGACATGCATAGCATTCCCATTTAATCTAGAGTCATTATTCTAAATTTGCATCTATTCATCAGTATTTGATATATCCCATATATCTGTGGTCTCCCTCTCTTGGGAGGTGCATTTCTTCGTTTTCGACAATGCAGAAGCCACCACTTAGGAATGTGTTATCCTTGTCCAACAGAGCCAGGTGCACTGTGGAAATATTTATCACTTCTAGCTTTTCTTCCCAAATTCTTCCCTGTTGCATTGCTGTGAGCCCCAATTCAGATCTTTCGATGGCTTGTTGTTTGCCCATATGAAAGAATCACTGACTGTTTGGAGAAAACGGGGCAATCTGGTGCCCTCCGGATGTTTGAAACTACAACTGCCAGCCATACCTGCCAACACAGATCATACCCAGGAATTAGAGGACTTGTCATCCGAAACATCTGGAGGCATCACATTTTCCTACGTTGACAGTAAATCTGTTCTTGAATGCTTAGCAGTGTCTAATGGCAGGTGCACCACATGCCCGGCGCATTTGAGCTTCTTATTTAAAGCTTGTTACACAGCACAATTAAGGAAAAGCAGAAAATGAGCAAACGGCAAGCAGGCGGTCTTAATCATCACAACAAGACCTTAAATACCATGAGCAGTGCCAGCGTTGTGGGGAACTAGCTGCTAGACACATGCCACAGCAACAGGAACAATCCATTTTGTGGATTATCTTTTCCAGGGGGTGTGAATGGAATGATGCAAACAGTTCTGATAAGAGCTGCAAATGTTTATGAACCGTAACTTACGCCAAGGACACTGAACTCACCCGCTTCAGGCACTGCACCACACAAATGACACCCATCCAAGTTGAGGACATGTTCAGATAGCATGCCCATTTTCTTTTAGAGCTGCAACAGAGGAACTCTCTAACTTCACAATGAGGCATATGTTTTCAAACCTATAGGCAGGCTGAGGGCAAGACCAACAAATGTCAAATTATTTCTCTATAGAGTACAGCTGCTCCAGTGACAGTATACTATAGCCCAGGGGTGCCCAAACTTTTTGTAAGGAGGGCCAGATTTGGTGGCTGAGAATGTGTCAGGGGCCAGTTGCTCCCCGACCCTGCCACCCCACTGCAAGCCCCACCCACTGACCCATAAGCCCCATCTACTGACCCCTTGCAACCCCACCTGCAGGAAGGAAGGCGGGGACCAAGGGAGGGATGGAGGGAGGGAGAGAGCTGGAAACCAAGAGAGGAAGGATGGAAGGTGGGGACCAAAGGAAGCACAGGGATCCTGTTTTTAAAAAATGGGGCAAAGGAGGGGGAGGGAGGGGTGGGCCAGCCAGCTGCGGGCCACTCAGAATGGCCTGACGGGCCGGATTTGCCCCCCCCCCGGGCCGGACTTTGGACAGGCCTGCTATAGCCAATGAATATCTGGTATGAAATGCATATCCCATCCTATATTATATTGCACACCTCATTCTGCTGCTATATGTCTGAAGAGGTGGACGTGTAGTCCACAAAACGTAACATTAAAATATGAAAGTTAGTCCTTAAGGTGCCACATGTTTTGTGTCTTTTGTTTTGTTTTGTTTTTCTTTGATTTTTGCTTGCAGTTTTAATCCGGTATCTCTCTGACACATTAAACCTGAGGTAGGAAGTTTCCACTTACCAGCTCATAAGGAAAAGCTGAGGCTGTTCTCAAGTTGATGACTCAATCTGTCAAGAATTGTCATTTTCATTTAAGACTTATTTGTGTCTATGCCTGCTCAGGATGTGATTAACTTCAAAATGAGGTTAGGCCAGGGGCTGAGTGGTGGTGCTGAGTTTAAAGCAAATGCTATGGAAGCCTGTTTAACTATGGAAGAGCCTCTCCAGAGGAGCCCACCTGGCACCTAGTTTGCTTGTTTTCTGGCAAGACTTCTTTATTCTCTCATGCCTTTTAAATTCCAATCCATTATATTGCCCAAATGCATCTTCAAATCTGAGCTGCTTTTATCGATGGCTATTTTTCGACCTTTCTACCACTATGTATAATAATAATAATAATAATAATAATAATAATAATAATAATAATAAT